>VZTG01002648.1:1342158-1356003 GCA_013397845.1 Melanocharis versteri | reverse complement strand
AAGCACTTCCTTCTGGTTTAAATAAGCTACTCAGTTTTTTAACCAGGTGTCAGCAAGATGTTATGAGTAAGACCAACTCATTATTCTGTACTTTTTCCCTACTGATCTTCCAAGCTGCCTGCTAGGAGGGACCCTTGCTCCCAGGTGGCTTCCACTGAACTCAGAGGGGCTCAGTATGGCCTTATCAATCCAGGAACATACAGTACTTTACAAGATTTTTAAACTACAGAAAGTAAAGACATCCTTCTAAAACTGCATTTTGTATTCTGACAAAGCCAGGAACAGTGTCTCTAATTACATTTTTTTCAGCTACAAAATTAGAAAATACTGAAGAGCTTGGCTACCTGAACTTGGCCAAATATTGTCAAAGGACTTAAAGCCTGGATGACCATTCTTATTTCATTTGCCATTCCTTAATTTTATGTAAATATTTAACTAAATCTTACTGCAATATTATGCGAAATTCACTGAGTTTGCTTTTGAAAGGAAAACCAAGATGAAACCAGAGAAGTCACGAAATCCCTTGGGAGATGAATTGGGAGAGGAAAATTGGGGTGATTTTTTGTTTTTAATTTTATTTCTTTAGGCATATTAACAAACCACTGTGGTAGAATTCTATCTTATCCATATTCTCCACACTTGTTTCCTGCAGGCAATATGGAGATAGGCTTTTAAAAAGGAGAAACAGAAATAAAAACACTTGCTCTCTCTCTAATTAGGAATTAACATACATGTTACTTTATACCAAAGAGGTAAAGGAACACCATGGTAACCTAAGAAGAAAACTTATTCAGGGTGTGTAAAATGCATTCTTAATGCATTCTAAACTTTCTTAATGGTATGCCAGCTCTAAAACTTCTTCACAGACTGCATGAACCTTTCTTCTTTTTAAAAAAATTGTTTATGAATGATTGCGTTGCCATATTCTAGGCTTTTCAGCTTGAGATTTCTCCCTTTTACTCATTTCTGCTGTCATGAAACCTGTTTTCCATTTTACTGAATTCAGTTTGACTGTATACTCAAATCCACTATAATTGAAAACATTTAGTGCCAGATGTTGTAATTTTTTTATTCCTCACAACAAAAAGCGGTTGTTCTAAACGCCTTCATGTTCATATTTTGTTTCTCCAAATTAACATGTTAATGTTTTCTTTCCTCTTTCATGTTAATTTGAAGAAGGACAGAGGGATACTGCTTAATCCAGGTCATGATCTTATGTTTTGTCTTTGGAGTTTTAATCAAGTAATCAAGAAAACATTGTAGAAGGTTTTGTTTGAATTTTCTTGGTTTCTTAAAGAAATTTTAAGCAGTGCATGTGTAAAATAGAGATAAATCTTTTAGATGGCTTGAGAATGACAAAGAAGTATCAGTTCTGGAAAACGAAGAAAAAAAGTTTTCATTGGCTTTCATGACCAAAATTTAAATTCAAGGGCCTGTTCTACATTCACACTGTGGTTTTGCAGTAGTCAGTGCGCTGCCTTTGTTATTATGTTTTGATCCTGAATGAGCACTAGTTTTCTACAATTTTTAAATTATATTCTGAGAGAAACCCCAGAGATTTCCCCCATTTCATTCATGGAAAAAAAAGATTTTGGTAACCTGATCTGATTGTTGAATCTGTCAGTCATAACCAGGTACCTATTACATGTCTTCCTAGTAATAACTTGACCCACATTATTTTTACTGTAATGTTTTCATTCTTATGATTCCCATGTGAGACTGGTAATCACTGTTATATCTTCATTTTGTGAAAGGGAAACAGACCAAATTCTGATCCCATTATAATCACTGGCAATATTTTCGTTGACTTTAGGTTCTTGTTCTAATTATCTTTCCCATTATTATTCAAGACTGTCAAAAAGCCAGAAATTAAACTCAGTGTTCGCACATCCCAGTGTATCCCTGACTCTATTAAAAAAAATTAAATAAAAAATGATCTGTAGAATAATTTCTCACTGTATTACATTTATTAAGAGACCAGAGTTTATTGAAATAGACAATAGCTTTTAACATGAAATGTGTTCTGTGTAAGTCATAGCGCAGAACTTTGTACATATTTAGGCCTTTTTGTTTAATAGAGCTAAATGAATTTCAAAAGCGTGCCATTAACAAGATTTTTTATTTGTTTTACCTTTTCTGCCTTTTCCTGAAATACACCAAACATCCCCTTGACAGATTTAAAAAAGAAACAGGATACCATTCCTGGCCATTTTTTCCCAGCCAAAACACTCTCATGCAGAGACATGTGGATAAAGTATTACTGCAGGACAATATGCTGTGTAATTGTATGTGTGCTGAATGTGCTCATTTTCTAACCAGGCTATGTGATAGCAGCTCTGACACATCTCATTACAGGTCTATTTGCCATACCATTCACAGTCTTGATGATTTTCAGATGTGTCATGCTATAGATGGATATGTGAATTTAAAAAATATGCTTGAGACAGTGCTGATTCAAGATATGATAGATCATTCACCTCTCCCAAATAAGTTAGTTGTCTAGCGATAAGCGGCATTACAGACAAACAAACAAGCACATATTTATTTCTATTACTTAGAACTGTTTTAGTATGACAGTTACAACAAGGCAGGAGTTTCAAAGATGATATTCTCACCTTTTCTAACAGCAGCTCCCAAAGAAATTGTTTTGATTGTTCAGTGAGCTATGATCTATATCATTGTTTTACACCAAGCTCCCTCTTTCTTGTCATTGTGATATGTGATAAAATATTCCCCAGTAACAGCCAGCCTGACTGCTTGGCCTTACACACACACACACACACAAGGCACATAAAGGCAGAGGTTGGACTACAGAGCACATAAACTGTGAAGGATCACCCTGAAGTCTTAGCCCAAATATTCCTTAACCCTACTTCTGCTCTGAGGCAGCTGAGAGGGAATGGGTGGGCATGATGCTCTTTTTCATAAGCCTATAGCCACCTTCTACGTGAAAAGAACAGAATCCGGATAAAAGGAAGTCTCATCCAGCTTTCAATAGTTTGCACTATTGAGAGAGGTGATTGCTAGAAAGGGAGAAGGCAATGGGTTAGGGTGGAAGCTGCTAAATATTTCAGCAAAGAAATCAAATTGGGAATTGGCCTTTATAAAGGAAAATTAATATTGACAAAAGCTTCTCAATGTGCTGTTGAAAACGAGCAAGGCTATTTCCATTGAATTAAGACTGAGGAAAAACAGTAAACAAAACAGAACAGAATATTTAGGAACTTAAGCACATAGAAGTGCTGGATTTGAGTTCATAATGCTGCTGAACCAAGGGCCACAGAACCCCACTGAGCTGCTTCTGAATAAGGTTCCATGGCCGCCATAAACCCCTGTTACTCAGTAGAAACATAATAAATTTATTTATATATACTGTGAAATAATCATCACTTACGAAGCTTTTAAACCTGCAACTTATTGTGGGAACTTTTCCATTCATTTCTTTGGAAAAACTATTTCAGTATTCATTTGCTCCATGCCATTTCCCAAACCCAAAAATGGCAACCGGGTGTTCAAAAGAAAAACTAACACTAAAACGCATATCCTAACAATTCCATCATAAAAATTCTAGACAAATTTGCGCTTGTCCTACTATTGACAGTAATAATTTTACCTCATGAGTTATCACTTCCTCCATCATGCATAACCATAGGGATAGAGAGATCAAAGGAGAGATTAAAAATATTTTTTCTTGACCTGACAAAGGGGGATAAGCTGTAAAATGGGAGGTCAAGCTCGAGGTTGTTCAAAGAGTGACAGAGCTCCTATTTTGAGGACAGTAGTAGAAATCAAACGATGTAATTTTATTTTTGCAGCACCTTTAGAGGTAGAAGAAGCAATAGCTTTTTGTTGCTATATTTCAGTTAATGCTCATGTGTATGGAATAGAAATTAAAACAGAGTTACTGTGTCAGCTCCTATTTCACATCTCAAAACTCAGTCGGCTCATTTGTGTAAGGGCAGTCCCAGGCTCATAGAACATCAGAAAAGCTTTGTATTTAAAGTGAGGCTTAATGAGGAATCCCAAGTGAATCTAGAGTTGCCAAAAGGTACTTGGTGGTTAGTTGTGAGAACTGATCTCTTCTAGCCACAGAAGAGAGGCTGTGTAGATAGCAGCTTCCTTGTGCTGTTCTACTGATATGTTGAATCTGCTATGGATGAACAACTACCAAGTAAAAAAGATCATTTATTATGGTCATTTACAGTCCTGACCTAGTTTGAACTTGGGTTTGTGCAATGGCTACCTGGAAACTGACATTTTCTGCTCAGGTGAACATGAAAGCTTCTTGAACTGACAGTGCTTTTTTTCACTGTCCCTTCTCCAGGTCAACCCAACAGATCAACAAGACCTGAGAATGGTCCAGACTGTTTTCTTATTCTGGTGGTAAAATTACAGCCATAATTTCTGCCTGAACTGCCTGATTTAACAAAAAGAATATATAATTTAATGGGAAACCATTTCTACTTCAAAAGACTTATTTTAAAAATAGCTCTTGTCTCAAAGAACTTTAGCTGATTATTTCTATTAGGATAGGTAACCCAGGTATGCACACCATTCTCCAGCATTTTAACTACTTCTAATAGAGAGTTTATCTCTCAATCTTCATTCATAACCATTTAAAAACCTAATACTGGTAAAAGTCCAATGGCCAGAAAATTATTTTATATCTCTGAGATTTATAAGTTGTCTCCTGCCCTAAGATCATTTAAGCAATGATAACTACATCATAGACAGGGCAAGCACGCTATTTAAATCTGAAACACCAAGTTTTTCTGATTGCAGTATAAAAATGACATAACAAAGCTCTAATTTTAACGGGCTGAAACATTTCCCTTCTTTCCTGTCTGTTCTGGACATTTCTGTGCTTTCTTTCATCCAGACCACTCCAAGCCACTGCACATTATGCTTGGGAGGCAGGAAGAAACAACAGCTGGACTTTACCTCCTTAAGGAAAATATTGCTGCTGCTGGGCATTTGTTTTTTTCTATCACATCAAATATTTATATTGGTTCAACATAGCTGGACATCTAGGAAGACTGATGCTGCCTGACTGTTTCATATTTGTCACTCATGTTGCTTTGATATATCTTGACTTTTGGCCTAATTTCATCCATGTACTGTTCTTTGTTTATTGTCTATGTGCATCTAAAAGTAAATCTGGAGCATCTTGAGGTCATTAGAGAGTGTAAATCACAATGACAAATTTGCATAATGTGTCAGTATGTATCTGGCATGCCCTCGTGGCAAGAGGATTACTAAAAACTCTAACACTACCCACACTTTCTTTAAGTTTACTTTTAAAAGTCAAAGCACATCACATTCTTACAAGTTTCTATGGTTGTATAGCTTTCAGGAAGCTCACAATGTATTTTATTCGTAATAAAATGTATCCATACATAAACAAACAAAATTTATATCAAGGCTATTTTAGGATTTTTAACTTATGAAGTGATGTGACAGCAATAGATAAAAAAATTAAAGTTTGTATCTTTTCTCAGTAAAATAAGTGCATTAAAGAACCACTTGCTCACAAAATACATTATGGTTAAAGAAAATCAGAAAAGAACAGTCACTGAATGATGAGAACAGACTGACCACATTCATTCTATCCACCTGTAGAAGTTGATTCCAATTTTCTTTGTTTCCATGAGAAACATAGAAGAAAATTTGTCTTCCTATTTTCTGAAAACAAATGCAAACTTATCTTCCTTCCCACCCTCCTCCCAAATTTCATTTATTCACAAAAAACTCCCTTAGTATTCTGTCCTTAAAGGCTTTTCCTTAGTATATATATATATATATATATATATATGTATATATATATATATATATATAAAGAGAGAGAGAAAAAATCCCTGATTTTTTTGTCCACAAGAAATCTACATTTAAAATGGAATTTATTGAGAAAGGCAGAAATTTTCTTGCAAGTTCAGAGCAACTTGAAAAGAATCAGGACAGGGAAATAGTTATTTGCGCTGAATGATGACCTACTTAATTACAGAAAAGAAGACAGATTACAGTGAAGGCAAGAACACATGCAGAGATATGTTGGTCATCAAGGAAAGTATTTGCAGATGTAGGTAAGGTTGGGGAATATAAAACATAGAGCAAAAGGCTCCAGGGAGATTGTTCTAAATGAACATGTTCAGTGTCACTCTTATTTCTACAGCAGTTAATCAGTGAACAATAAATATAAAAGGGGTGGAGAGGCATTATTCCCTTCCCAAGTGTAGTGAAAACATCTGAGTGTGATGCTATATACGCCTAGAAATTCCCAAAGTATCTACAGACAAGAGGAAACTGTTCTTTTGTGTCTTCTCCACAATCCAGATGAATAAGCTCGACAGTAAAATTTTACGTTTTTCTTTATAGGCATATAGTTAGTGCTAGTCTGTTTTGGGTGAATATTTAATTATGTAATGAGGAAGAAATAAAGCAGATATTTGTTACTAGCTTTTAAAATGAAATGTTTTCCCTTTTTCTTTTAAGATACTTCACTGCCAGTAACTTTCATGTCAGAGGTAAAAGAATTTTAATCATATAGCCAAATTCAGCCTGTGGGAAGGGATGGGATAGTTGATCTGTGGGCTGTGGGACGCGCCTGCAGAAGCACATGGCAGAACAAAGGAACAAAGGAACACGTGGTGGCACAGAGAGGTTTGTCTGCCCGGACTCGGGGAGAGGAGGTGTCACTTGGCAGAACCCTGTGGAGAGGAGCCTGCTGGAGCTGACAGACCCCTGAACAGGGTGTGATCACCCATAGAAGGACACTGACAATGCGTGCCGCTGATGTGGCGACATGGGATAGGTCACGTAGTGAGATGCCTTGAAAAAGTGTATAAAAGCAGCTCGTTTCTTTGGAATAAAGGATTCAGGTTCCCTGCCTATCTGGGTCTGTGTATTTTATCCTCACATCAGCCCTTACACAAAATCAGGATAACTTCTTTTGAGACTGTGGTCAGTCCAAATATTTATCTGTTAAGCAAATGACCCCATCACTTTCTTAAGTCAGAAATACCACACAGCAATGTCTCAGTACTTGTTAGGAGGCACATGAGAGAAAATGTTAAAATGCATATTCAGTCAAGAGTAGTGTATAGTGAGCCACTGAGTAGGTGTGAATACTTGCAGAGATGATAATAATGAATATATTTCTATTGAAGCAGGATACTATTGTAAATAGAGTGCATTGCTGGCACTCAAAAGGCCCAGGGTCTACTCTTGCCTTTGATACAATCTCCTTGTCTCATGGTTTCTATTCTGGAAAATGGAGAATGCTGCAGAAATCCCATATCTATGAGAGGTCTAGCAAAGCACTGCTTACGTCTGTTTGGAGTATTAGTCAACAACAATATGGTTTGAAAACGTCTGCTCCATTCCCCTCAGCCTTAAGTAATAAACTAAAATACATATTAAAAACTTTTTTTAAGGAGGATACCATCCCACTTTTGAGTCAGCAAAGATATTCCATTGTACTGCTGTTCACAAAATATATAAAGATGTAATAGCATATATTCAAAATAAAACCCTTTCTTTGATGAAAAATCATTATGTGTCTTACATTATATACATATCCTGCCTCCAACTGTAAAGAAATAAAATAAATTAAATTCTTATAGTGATAACAAATGATTAGAGAATGAATACTAATACACTAATAAAGAGACATTCTGGAGAGCTGCTGTAAGGAGCTGTGGGACTGATTGGACCAGATAGTTCCAAGAGTTACAGAGCCTGTGCGGAACCTGTTTTAGAGGGATGTGGCCAGACACAGCGGTGACATATCTGGAAAAGTCAAGGGTCACACCAACAAGCTGTTCAGAGCAACAGCAGCCTTGATGCACCACGGTTCTCTCAGCTGCTGCCAGAGGATTAATTTGGAAGATTCAAGAGATAATCCACATACAGAAGCAGAACTGATGTCTGTAGTCCAAGAATAACATTATTATATACATAAATACTCGCAGTGTAACTGAGCTTTCTGCCAAAGGGATCATGTTGCTATAAGGGTGATGGATTTGAACTTCTGTTTTGTTACCTTAATACACCAAATACTCAGCTTCTCATTTCTCAAAAAAAGTCATTCTGTTTTGTCAAACAGTGTTCTGCCTACATCAGCTCTTCAAATTTGTGACGTGCACCAGCTGTGCTCACAGTAGTCCATGTGACACCACAGCATCCAGGTGTTTCTCCCTGAACCATGGGCTGTGGGTATTGATTAGGAAAAGGTTTTCAAACTCCCACACATGCACACCACCTTTGCCTGAACCTGATCCTGTCTGCAACACATACAGCACTAATCCTTGAGCTACTGTCATGATTTACATGAGCAAAAATTGCAAGACTCTCTCTCTCCTACAAGTTTGATCTGAACTGCTGCTGCTGCTGCTGAGTGCGCAAACACAAGAGAGTCAGAAGGGATACAAAACTAAGATGTAGGGGAGACGGCCAAGGACTGCTTTCATTTGTTCAAAGAATTGGCTGGAGATATTTAGGCTGCAGAAGATAGGAGCTAGTAACTCTTCTGGGCTTTTTAATCATTAACTGTATTTTTCCCTGATCAGCAGAAGCATATGCCCAAAGTCCACTTGAAAACCTATGGCTGCCATTTTCTAATGAATATTCCTTTCAGAGGCATATCCTGCACATACAAACATGAAGGCCTCTATAGAAGAAATATATTTCTATACCTACAGAGCCTCTTGAGGGGACCAGTAGATGGGGCTCAGGACACCATGGAGCCGTACCAGGGCTACTGGGACTCAATGAGACCTGTACTGAAAATCATAGAATGGTTTGGGTTGAAAGTGACCTTAGAGATCATTTTGTTCCAATCCCCCTGCCACAGACAGGGACACCTTTCACTAGACCAGGTTGCTCAGAGCCCCATCCAGCCTGGCCTTGAACACTTCCAGGGATGGGGCATCCACAGTTTCTCTGTTCCAGTGCCTCACCACTCTCACAATAAAGAATTTCTTCCTAATATCCGATATAAATCTCTCCTGTTTCAGTTGAAAGCCAATCACCCTTGACTTATCACTACATGCTCTTGTAAAAAATCCATCTCCAGCTCTCGTGTAGCACCAGTTTAGGCACTGGAAGGCCTCAATAAGATCACCCCACAACCACCAGCTCCGGCCGACCCCAATGCCCACACAGGGCACAAGTGTTACAGGATCAATGAAAGGATGCTGTTGGGAAGGATGGTTGAGGAGGCTTCCTGGGATGGTCTCTTTGGGTGCATTGCAGGGGATCCTTCTGGAAAACTGCTTCCAGAGGTTCTGGTAGCATATGTTGCCATCATTTCCTACTCCTGGTAGTAAGTAAACCGAAAAATCAGCCTCGGAAATGCTGGCCATTTCCAGAAGGGTCCCACTAGGGTCAATCTAAATTGCATGAATAAATACCCACATTAATCTCTAAAAATATGCAGTTACTTGAGGGGTAAAGAACAATATTTAGCATTGCAAAAGATAAAGGCTGTGGCAATAAATGTCTGAACAAATGCAACTATCACATGGAAATATCACCACAGAGCTTTCAAAAGAAAACCAGTCGCTGTAGACCCAGATTTGCATTTCGGGTACGCCCTACTGTGGATGTGCCAAACTAACAAACCAGAGTTGTTTAGGAAGCATGAATAATTTAGGAAGCACAGGTTCCTGCAAGCTTCTTCCAGGCCTCCCTCCCACCAGCTCTGCCTCGGCTGTGTGAGGGGATGCATCCCCTAAGTGAGATGAGGCTGGAGGCTGGTGGGGAGAGTCACTGCTGCTGTCACTAATTGCAGTGCGAGCGGACGCGCAGCAATTAGCTGCACCCGCCTTGGCTGTGCTTTGATGATGCGACTGTTTTGATCTTACCCATCCTCAGCCTTTTCTATCAGATGCTGGAGTTGTATACCTTTGAGCTGTGCAGGATACCACTGGGCAAAGAATGCTCAGTATCTCTTTTTTTTTTATTTTTTATCTCCTCTGTAATCTCTCCATGAACCAGCCCTGGCAATATCCTTTTTGTTTGTGCAAAGATACAGGCACAAGAAACAAGTTAATTATCTTGGAATATGAATATGAATTTTGTGCTGTGGCATTGTTAAGCTTTTTCACACCTAGTAAAAAGGACTAAATTTGTATATATAAAAAAAAGGAAGATTAATAGAAATAGGCATTGAAAAATCTAATTTTTATCTGCTGTTTCTAAATGTGTGGATTTTTGAGTGATAAAGCTGCCTATTAACACCTCCGAATTTATTTCTCAAATTCCATGTATCATGGTATGAGCAGCATCATTAAGCATTATTTTTTGCTTTTCAAAGATGAGTTAATTCACTACAGTGACTCTAATGCTAAAAGACAAGCAGTCAGATGCAGTGAAAATGCATAGTATTGTGGTAGCATTGCCTTCATGTAGATTTTAATAAGAGGGATAAAAATATTACTAATATCATTTCAGAAACATGTATGATGTCATTCTTACAGGGTAAAGAACTGAACTTAAAACTATGCAGGGCTCAGACTTGTCAGTCATACGTCATACCATAGTTACATTTAAAAATTCTATTTCCAGTGCTAAAATGGCAGCATCTATTTCTGAGCTCAAGGCATTGTAAAAATAGATAACATTTGCAGGAAAGGAGAAACTCTGCATGGAAACAGAAAAGGTACCATCAGGAGCTGAAAATTAAGTCTGATTCTGGATGAAGCAAAAAAGTTATTTCATATTTTAGACAGAAAATGCTATTGCTCAGCCTTTCTCAAATTTATTTTATTGTGACTCAAGCGTATAATTAGATACCATGTGCACAAATTGTCTCTAAGCCATGAATAGAACTTTCACATACTGACTTAAACTTTTATTTACATTTTTGTATTATGCATTTAGTTGTGTGCTAAGACAGGAGAACCATCTATCTCATTGTCAAATGCAATCATTTTCATTTCATGTGAGTAATCAATTTGATTAGTTGACTGAAGAATTTAATGGTAGTTCTTATGAAATCCAATCAAAACAAAGCAGAGTGTCCCAGAGATCCAGATAACGCAGATGAAGGGCAAGATGCCATTTTCTGAATAGGAGCAATACAGGAGAGAGGACATGTATCCTACATATGGAAATATGTGCTGCTTGTATGTATTTTTATATCTTATAACAAAGAAAGGCAGAAATTCTAAAATAGAATCATAAAAATATTTTTTTAAAAATGGTATTCATAAAAAAAGAAAAAAGTAAAACAATGTTAGGGCATCTCAAATAATAATGACTGTACCATGTATAGGAAGAGCAGAATTGTCTTCACAGCAGATTCAATTACTGACTGTTGGAAAAAAGTCATTCAGAGACCCTGAAAACCTTCTGACAGAGGAAAAGTTAAGGAAAAGATGGATTTTTTGAGTCAGTTTTGAAGCACTGAGATACTTGCACTAATAGACAAAAATTCAAGAAATATTCTTGGGACTTTACACACTTGAAAGAAGCCACTTAGATTTAAACTATGCCAACATTTTCTATCCGGTCATTATAATCCACCACTTTCTTTTTCTCCTTTTTGGTCTAGAAAAAAGGCTTTTGAAAGTGTATATGGAATAAATACATGTATTAAGTGACCAAAGTTTGATGACATATGAGCAAAAGACCCTTAAAATTATTAAATGGAAAAAAATAATGTAACAAATTATTGTAATCTAAGTGGTGTTTCCATTTTTATATCTAGGATGAAATCCATATAACTTACATTTTGTATACCACAAAGGAAATGGAAAAGGGTATTTTAGTCTAGAAATAGAACTGGTTGCTCTGATTGCTTGCTCATATTGGACAGTATTTTGGAGCAGCTTTATAAAGTGCCTTAATCAGCCAACACAATTTAAAGTGGAATCCTTCTGAAGTGCATAGATCAAGCTGGTGTTACCAGGTGTAAACCACTTTAGTGCTTTTTTCTGGCTTAAGTAATATTTTTCTTCAATGAAGAAGAGATCTAAAATCTTTTGTTAATTTTTTTTTCCAAGTGCTTTTGTGAGTGAAAACTTGCTTAAAATTCTGATTTTTATCGTCTATATAGATTTCATATCAGCAGGAAGAAAAATGGCTTTAGAGAGGTATAATAGTCTCTCTCTAAACAATAAATGCTAATTCCTAAGGGTCATAAAGCAGCGAGAAAATTTATAAAAGTCAGATTAAATGAACACTAGATTAACAGCACGTTCATGGTGCAACCACTGAGAAACCACTCATCCTGTGGTGCCAGGACTCCTTCTCTACTACTAACCTTAACCCCATTTCCCAACCACTTTATACAGACACAGATAATCATTAGTGAAAAGAAGCAGAGGGATGTGAAAATCCCTTTCTGTGTCTTTTCAGAATTCAGAAGTTTGGAAACATGCAAAAAATATTTTACAATGTGCATTATCCAAGGCTACTCTATCATAATACACACTTTGAATATCAGCACCATGATATCCACTATTGCATGACATACACTTTAATGCTTATTCCGCTTGCCTCAAGCATGCACCTGTATATAAAAGAACATAAAAATAATTCAAACGTCTGATATATGGGTTTTAGAAGCCTTTAAAGCTTTTCAAGCTAGGATATTTTCTCCACAGCAGGTGTGGCCTGGCTTCCCAGGCTAAAGCCAAGTAATACAGAATGAATAGAATATATGAAAGATCTGTGTATTCTGGGGAACATGATTTCCTTACCCTACATCCCTATGCATGAAACAGAAATCCATCTCAAAAGGACACAGTTTTTTTTCAACTTATGCAGAAATAATCCAATCACTACTTATGGGTTCCACTTAGCTCTAGAAAACTGGTTAAATATGAATGAATTCAGAATTTTCTATTAGATGTATTTATTAATGGTTTCATATGTTAGAATGAATAGGATTTATTACATTTGCGTCCTTTGCTGAACTTCTGAATTCAGTTTCAATCTATGCAAGACTATGTAAAGGTTTTGATATAAATCAACTGAAATACATGAAACCAACTACATTTTAGACTCCATATTTACATCATTAGGGTCTCTCTTTAACTGTATTTCTACTGAACAGTATCCTAAACTATTTTGCTGTTTGCATTAGCTTTTGAGGACCAGGGTACTAATGCTTCTGGGTTCCCTAGCGATAGATCAAATTTGACAAGTTACATTTTTCTCCTAAGCTCTTGAAAGGGCTGAAAAAAAATCCTCATCACATCAGAAGAATATGCAAAGCTCACCAGAAGTCATTTTCACCTGGTTTTACAGCTTGAATAAGACCTCGCTGAGCAAAGCAATCTAGCTCAGGAAAAATAAACCCCTGTTCTTCTGTTCACAGGTCGGGTGCCTATTCGACTCTGCCAGGGAATGATTTACTACATTCACCCAGCTGAGAAGCTGAGGCACAGTCTTTGTCACTGCTTCATCTGACACAGGCTTCTCCCAGTTTCACAAGATGACTTCATCTGTTTCAGTAAGAACGCATTTCTTGGGTTGTGTCAAATATTCTGGCAAAGAGGTCTCAGGCAGCAGTCAAACTTTCTAAAATTTCCTCATTTCTCCCCTGGAAACCTGCACTTTTAATTTCTCTCCCTTTTTGAATCCCATTCCCTATTTAACTTGGGTTTACCTTCTCAATAAATACAAGAGTATAAACGGAGCAAGTTCGACTAACTACCCACAACTGTGATACATTTAAGTTGGTTAAGAGAAAATTAAATATTTAACTCTGGAATTAGCTAGGTGTATTACTAACCTGGATAAAATCAACAAGTATGTAAGAAAAATGCATTTCTGGATAAAACTCTCCCAGTGGAGCCTATGCTGGCACTCTGGATGCTGCTGGATAATTTTTTTTTTTTT
>VZTG01002648.1:1322815-1342108 GCA_013397845.1 Melanocharis versteri | reverse complement strand
TAGGAGAAACCAAGAATGAAAGCCAAAACATCTTAAAATAGCCCTCTTTTCAGGGTGACAGTTAATTCCCCAGAGGTGAACATGAAAATATTTTCAGTTAATATTTATACACACAAGCACGTACCCACACTACACGTGCAGAAAATTAGGATAATTGCAATAATCTCAGGGATGCACTAGGGATACTGAGTTAAAAACATTTTAGAAACCTCTAGAATGCAAAAAACACACACAAAATAAATAATCTGAGAAAAGGAGGGCAAAGGTATAGCATTCTTGCAATAAGTAATGGTAAAGACGATAAAGTATTACACACAAAAAAAATGCCTGCTGACTTTTATGTCATTATATGAGACAAACAGCAAGAGAATGAAAACTATATACTATTTAATTTTTCTTATGCTCACAAATATCAAAATAGGATAAAAACAAACCCATTAACACATATAAAGCTCACACTTCAGGCATGGTAGACAGGATGTAGCAGTAGTTTATACACTGTCCAAAATACAAAATAATATAAGAAGTTTACTTTCTCTTTGGCTAATCTTGTCCATCTTCCCCACTACCTTACGGAAAATGCTCAATATGACTTCAATTTCTCATTCACCAAATGGGGATAGCAATTCCCAACCCTCAAGGAGAGATGGATTGTATAAATGAGCTGAGCTGCCACCATCAGCTACGTAGAGATCACTGAACCTGTGAAGGCTCTGAAAGGATGAAAACCTGGCTGCAAACAGGTCCAAGGCTTGTTGCAGCTTGTGCCGCCGTCAGACTGAACCAGCAGCCAAAAACAAGGAACAAATGCACTGAAACGTGGTGGGACCAGGGTGCTTTTCTCCTTTTATGAACTTGGATTATGCAATGATAAGAACTATATAGAAATAAATATGATATCTTGCTTATAAACAAGTCACTGACCATGGCAGATTCAAGCCTTTGATGAGTTTTCTAGACCATCAACATATGTATTTCCCTTGTTAAAGGAAACTTAAATTCCGTAAGTCATCGTTGTGGTGACACCTTTTCCTGGTCTTAGAAAATGAAAGCCAGACACAGTTAAAGGGTTAGAGGGTTGTTTACCTCAGTATCTTTAATAGGATCCTATCAGTGAATCACTTTGCCAAGGTGGAACGCGTCACAATGCACCCCACGGTCTATCATGTATACAATTTATAAACCTTACACATTAGCATATCTAGCAAGGGTACCTGATAATGGGGGCTTGGGTGGATGGTGTGATATTCTCCCCATCTACAGAATTCCCCCTCCCTGGGTGGGCTAGCCTCTAGTTTACAGAATATGTTCTAGAAGGGGACCTTGTTCCCCCAAGATAGTACAATTTTGGCCTCCAGGCCTCACGGTTTCTGGGGTGTTTGGTCTCCTGGCCCTACAGAACACTAGAACTATGCTAAGTTAGCAGACTTAAAGAATTACAAGTATGCATGCTAATACTTGTGGAGACATAGAACTGTGTAAAAGGTATATAAAAGAAAAAGCAAAAATCATCTTGGCATCAGTGGAAGGAAAAATAACTAACAACAACAGCAAAAAGCAGAAATTATAATTTATCCTGGCCAACAAACTTCTGATTGCCTTTCCCATTATCTGGGAAAGGTCTGATGTTAGAGTGCTCTCAGGGAGGCTGCATTTGAAGTCTGTCAAAAATCAAACCCCATGCACGGTAGGTCTGAAGCATTCCCCTCACAAAGAGTGCCTTTGACCTCTGCATGAGCAGGTATCTCTTGAGGGAGGGAAGTTCTGCAGCTAAGTCAAACTAAGCTTAAGAGACACACTGGGTAGCACAGGGATGGAAAAGGTATGAAATTGTTCGAGTCGATCCACAAACACCTTTAGAGAGGGTGTTCAAGCCCTTTCATTAGCTGCATTTGCTCCCCAGGCTTCAAAGAGGCACCTGTCACGGCTGCCACCACTGCTGCGTGCAGTTGCAATGAGGCTGGGACCAGAACACAGACAAAAATAATAATTATAAGAGGAGAAAGAGAAGGAAAACGTTCCCTTGTGACTAAATGAACAAAGCCTGAAAATGTAAGCTGTATAGCTTGAGAAAGGAGGAGGAAGCGGATTGACAGTATGATAATACACAGAAACAGAAAACCTGGCTCTGACATTTCTAGACAAAGAAACTCAGTTATTGTATAACAAAACATTTCAGTTTTCAAAGCAAAACTTCTGCAACGCAGATGAGACAGGTACAGAGAAAATGGAGTGAAGACATAATGGACAAGTGAACATGACCACACGCTGGCAAGAAACCTAATGAAGGACCTAAAAACCTTGCCCACATTACTTCCATAAATAATTCTGGCCAGAGAAAATGGAAAATATAAACTGTGAGTAACAGCCATATTTTTAACAGCAGGGTTAACATTCCTCTGGGAAGAAATTATTTCAGAAATAAGAAAATAGTGATTGTCTTTTTGGCCTTTTTGATTACAAAACAATTCTGCATACTGATAAAATGCCAATATTATACATTAGTAAAGAAAAAATGCTATTTCATAAACAGTGGACTACAAACTAGCTTTTAAATATTGGAAGATTGATAAAAACTTGAAAAAGATTTCAAGACATAATTTTAAGACTAGCTACTGGTCTTGGTACATCTTCTTGAGCATGAACTACTACATGAAGAAATGGAGGGAGAATGTGAATCTCTGTGTAGTTTTTGTTTGTTTGTTTGTTTGTTTTATTTGAGAGAGACCCCTCAAATAACCATACATACATATTCATAGTGAGAGAGAAGTCCACGTGACAGTGACACCAACTGAATGGCATAAAAGCTGTTCTGACTGGACAAAGAATAACCAGCTCAACACTTATGATGATTTCGGATGAGGATATCCAACCGCTTCCCACTGTGACACATTAAGGTACTGGAATTGGAAATAGAAAGATGAAGTAGGAAGAATGGAAAGGAGAATGTTCAGTTTTCAGTGCTAACTGCTTTCATTCCTTCCCTAGTGAGCTTGCTTGAGATACATTTACACAGTTCAACAATAAGGCCCTTGAACTTGTTTGTATATTGTCTGAAAACATGCAGTTCCACACACAAATTTACTTCTAGTTTGAATACATAAGATGACTTGATTCCAGCAATGATGCTTTCCTCATCTGTAAACTAGCGCTGTGTGTAGGTTCATGTCCATTCTCATATCCAGTTTCGAGTTCTGCTTGAGCCTTGACCGCTAGTGGACTCTTACTGCTGCTGGTTTTTACATGCTAGATTTTGAGCTTCTGAAACAAAATGACTGACATTGGCAGGCAAAGTACCTTGGCAATAGATTGTATTGGAGTACAGCTATAATGCCATTCGCTTGTAAGAGAGGAAAGATTGCTGCTGGATTTCCCTGTTGCTCAGTTTTACCAAAAAAAAAAAAAAAAAAAAAAAATCAATTATTTCTTTGGCCAGAGTAAAAATGATTACTCAAAGGAGAAAAGGTGTTTTGCATAATATCAAATGCAACATCAGTAGAACAACACTGAAGGGTAGATCACCTTTCAGAGGCAAGTGAGAGAATTACATGGCTGCACCAATGGCACATATTAATGAAAAAACGGGGTGTCATTCTTACTGCTCACACTAAACTTCTCAAGTGAACAGGGCCATGATTGCTCCAATGCATTAAAACCAGAATAGATTCAGACCTCAGTTGTCTTTGCCCAGTTTCCTGGTATAGATACAGATATACACCTTATAGCTGAGGTTTACATGTTTATTAATTTTACCTAAATGTTTACAAATAAATTCTTCGTAAAACGCATTATTGCAACGAATCATGCTATTCAAGTAAAATATTTCAAACACTCCTGATTAAAAAAACCCAAGCCTATCTGGAGATTACATTCTCTACAGCATGATGCTCTCATTCCCTATCTTGTACCACAATACTTTTCAAATCCATGAGAATGAAGGAGAGACAACAGAAGAGCTGTTGTCCAAGCAAAGACAGAGACTTGAGGGACTCACTGAGTTTAGAACTTAATAAGAAGTATTTATGAAAACACAAATTGCCTTGGATCAAAGAATCTTACCCACCATAGGCTATATAATTTTATTTTAAAATTATTTTTTAACAAAAAATAAAAAGAAATCACAAAAATGGAAAACTGTCTCACACAGAAAGCATATGTTTGTGTTTTTCATTCATCCATTTCCATGTTTTGCAATCTATCAAATTTAGGTAATATTTCAAGAAACAATCATCAAAGAAAAATAACTCAGCAGCTGTGAAAAGTAGGGCAGAGAACCTTCCCAACTCAGCCAAGAATCAAGGACTCTGGAAAGATCTGCTTAAAGGAAAAAATAAATAACTGAAGAGGGACAGATTCCTGGTGGACTTAAATTAAACAAAGCCTGTGTCTGAAATGATTCCAGGAGATAACGAGTATAAGCTCTCCCTGCCTGAATCCAAGCATACCCAGGATGGAATTTGTAAGTCCAAATGCACAAATTCTGGCTCATTGAGCAAAAAGGGCTCAACTTTGGCGTTAACTCTAATTTCCAAACTGCATACTGAGTGTTCCTAAAACTCTGGGAATGCTGTTATTTTGTATAAATAATCCCTACAGCCGTAAAAAAAAAAAAACATCTTTGAAAGAACAACATAAAAATGTTATTTATAGCTAATGACATAACCTGAGAAAGAGATTGCCTGTACTAGTAAAAAGATGACCTGCAAATTAAGAAAAGAAATAAAGTGAGCAACAGCCAACAGGTACTTTTCAAGAATAAATTTCGCCAAACACAATCCCTTTTCCTTTTATGACTCCATAATATGCTTTCCTTGAGGAAGGAGCAGTAAATGCCACATGCCTGGAGGTTAGTAAAGCAGTATCTGACATGTCCATCTCGTAAACAAGTTACAGAACTTTGTCTAGAGGAAACTGCTGTGAAATAGCTGCACAACAAAACAAGTCAACAGAAAATGGGAACTAGACCAACTTTCTGGTAAACATCTACTCAAGTGAGTGATTGCCAAGGTTTCACTTTAAATTAGAGAGAAACATTATCAATCTGGGCTTCTTTGAGTTTACCCCAATCTCACATCATTTGATATTTCACAGAAGACCAGAAGGATAGAAAGGAAAACTGGCTTTAAATTTGCATCAGGCTGCAAGAGGTTAATAAACTCTTTGAAAACAAGGTTTAAAATTCAAGAGGATGTTTATACTGCTTTTAAGATTTACAGCAGACAATATAAGAAGCAGTAGAGTTAAACTGAAGTGTGGTGAATTTAAGGTAGGTAAAACATTTAAGGTAGGAAAACCTTTGTAATTGAAAGAAGAATAAGCACTGGAATAAATTTCCTGGAGAAGTTTTAAAGAGTGGATCTGACAAACAGTCATGACTCTTTTGAGTCAAGGGAAGGACTAGCAACCTCCTTACTTCTGAGGTCCTATTTTCTATGTATTCTAAAATATAACTCCCTAAATATTACTTCAAAATAGCCTTTGCATTATAGTAATGGATATGATCTAAGAACAAGAAGTGAAAATGCTTCCTACTCAATGATGTATTTGAGTTTGATTCAGATAAAAGGGAAAGAAGTATGCCACTATCTTTTATTCCATTGTCTCCATATCAGAAGACTGAATTGTTTTGAAGATAATCTGCAAGGGTACATGGTTACTAACACAAACATATGTCATCTGCTCATAACAGGGATCTTTACTGAAGTTTCTTGCTCTATTATGCCAGGAATCATTTGATTTGCAGGATACATAAACAACAATAAACTTGGACTGAATTCTCCTGCACATCCTGCATTTGGTTGTCAAACAATTTACTTCTCTGACAAGAGGTTTATGGAGTTCACTGCAGAGAGAAATCATATTCTGCTTGCAGATTTTAATTGGCATTTAGTATCACATGGAAACAAAATCTTGCAAGTTTTGTCAAAAAATGCTTCTGGGCTGAAAGTTCAGTATTTGATTTACATATAATAATCAATGTGCATGCCTTATTTTATTAATATATCCATCATTCAATCCACTTACTGGCACACCCTACAGTCCTTTGCATTATATTACTCCAAGTAGGAAATGTGTATTTATTTTGGCTAGTATCAATATGAATCAACATTGACTTAGAGCAATTAATGGAATTCTTAAAAAAATTAAGGAAAATAATTCCTTTTACCAAAACTTCACCGGAACCAGTGAACATTCAACTCCTTTTAAAATGACAAAACTGGTTAAGAATTTCTGTGTTTCTCCCCAGCCTGAAAATAGACCATAGAACTCTGTGATACAGGGTATTTGAGGCACGATGTAAATATTTATGGAACTGAGTTTGGATACCAAGTGCCCGATTTATAGTACTCGTAGTACAGATGTAGAGTTTCAATTAAATTTCATGTTCTAAGTCTTAGGGCAGCCTCTGGTAAACACAGAAAAAGACCAAACACACCTCACACCTGCCTGCTGTGACAATCTCACATATTTCTCTGAAGTATATGAGTGGCTCTGCCAAGCCCAGGCTGCCAGAGCTGACCTGGAGCAGTGCTCCTGGTGCTGCTGGCCAGATCCACCTCTGCCCTTGGATGGAGCTCCTGGGCAGAAACACTGCTCCAAGAGCAGGCAGGGATTCTATGGATGAATAAATCCACAGCAGCAAAAGGAAAGTTATTTAAGATGAAATCTTTGGTCTTGGAAGTCTAATTAAACCTGATATTTAATACTGCAAGTTTAAACTATTAGCCTGTTTATTTTTTATACATTTCTTGGCTTGTTTTCGTAACCTCCCTCTGCTGCCATTAAAGGTATGCTATCTGTAAAAGAAAGGTAAACACACCCAATTAGCTCACAGCAGGTTTGTAAAACATGATATCCTTCAAAAGGCTAACTGAAAACCCAAAGTAAAACCAAAATTATTATCCTCTTAGCAAATACATAGTTTCTTTTTCCAAACCCGGAGAGAAGAACAACAATTTGTGATAGAAAAATTTACTCCTGAACTCTGTTGCTATCTTCTACAATTTATTTGAAATTCAAGAAGAACCATTCCATCTGGGTGCAGGTTGATGCCCTGTCCTTGGGGTCATTTCAACACCCTTTCATATAGCCTTGCAGGAAATTAAGAAAATCTAAAGAGAGTGGAACACATTTCAAAAAAAGTACAATAATGAATCCTGTTTCTTTTTCAGCATCATGAGTACTGTAACTCAAAAGAATTGTGACAGGAGAAATCAATAATTCATCAACAGCTGGAAGTAGCACATAGTGAAAAGGGCACATGTACATAGAAGTGGAAATTTGTGTGCTCGTAAAGAAAGTCTGAAAGGTAGGTGGGTGGACTGCTGATAAAATTACTTTAGAAACAACAACTAAAGCAGCTCTTTGATAACTGCTTTGTAACACACCCCTTATATTCTGATTAATTTATTACTTTTATTACACCAATAACACAGCATGTAGATTACTGTGGATATTCAGGCCCTTTACAGAAAGAACTATATGTGATTATTAAGGTTGATCTTGAGAGAATTAGAATTCAACAAAACAGAGTTTGCAAAGATTTGTGTTGTTAGAAACTAAGGCTTCACAGTGAACAGAAGAGGAATTATTTTTGCATTCAGGGAGACATGACTCTAGACAAATTCACACTCCTAAAAATTCAACAAGATATTTCACAATCATCCATATGGTCTTTGTGCTAATGTCACTTCACAAGCTGGCTTATAGATCTCTTATGATTATTAAAACGCGTTACTAAGCTCGTGAAATTGTGAAGACAAAAAGATCAGTTACTGAACTCGGTGCACTATGAAGGCACATTTTAATTCCTTATCCTAACTTTCTGATTCTCAACTTTGTCATGTAACTTAAGCAAGCAAAAGATGCTACCTTACAGTTTGAAAAAAATAAGATTGTGCCACGTGGGAAAAGCTTTGTGTGGCCTCGTCAATAAGGAAAGCAGACTTTCAAGTGTTCACTGAACTAGGAAGCAACAGGAATAAAAGGGGACAAAACAAAATCAGCAGAAAAAGTGTTAAAAATAGGAAAGTAACAGAGCGCTTTCAGCTCGGGAATGAAATGGAGGTTATGGCATGGCCATTCCGGTGATTGAAAACATCAGGAGGTAAACCACACACTAGCCACAGTCCTAACAGGGACTGGGAATTTATGCTCTCTGAAACAACTGCTCTACTTCTCCCATCACAGGAATCCCATCTCACGGGTGAGAGGAAAAGTGTGTGCTCAGGCGCAGCCCTGGGGATTAATGCAGCAACCTGCAAGGTTCAAGGGGATGGGATACGTGCCTGTCACTTACCTTGCAGTAGCAGCTGCAAGTAGCAACAAACACAGCACCAATATAGAGACTTTTTGTGTTGCTTACTCCTAACAAGGATCACAGGGTGCTATTAAATTTGTTGCGTATTTCCTAGATAATTAGTGGGCTGAGATTATCTAGTTGTGTAATTTCCAAATGAAAATGCTGTTTTTACATGGAATAAGATTTTGTGTTCTTTTAGGACATTTACTGGTAACTTGCTCCCAAGCAAGACTCAGATGGTCAGACTGCCACAGTATGACTGCCGCTGCATGACAGTAAAAATATCATTCACTCATACACTGAATTCTCCAGTCTGGGGCTATGTTTTAAGCCTCTAGGACACTGCCTAATATAAACTAATTAATACAGGAAACAAGTATTCTGTATCTTATGTAAAATAATTTTTTTTTTGCACTGTGCAATGAATGCTCACAATTATGATGCTGCTGAACAATTTGAGTAAATCAAAATGAGCACAGCTCCACACAATGGAAGCCAGTCTCCTAAGAGGATATGTGCAAATGGGCAGCAAGAGAGAGGGAAGAAGTGGATGGAAGAGACAGCAAAACCCTGTCAACATCAAGCATAAGCATCCTGGAGAATATTTCCATCACCCAACACACCAGCTTTGTCTTTTCACTGGAGCAGTAGCTAGAAAACCAGGAGAAAGCACTCCTAGCCAGAGGAAAGCATTCTGCAGCTACATGAGCTATGCTTTTGTTAGAGTCATTCCTTGTTTTGTCGCTATGCAGACATTCTCCCCATCAGCATCACTAGCTGTTGTCTTAGTGGCGTTTTACAGTACAATCGTCTGCTGTACTGACAGTCTAATTTCACCATGCTTGCATCCGGAGTGATGGAGGTGGAGGAGAGATGCACTTAAATATATGGTCACACACCATTTTATGGTTTTCAAAACCCTTATGTCTCTTTGCTTCAAGCAGAAACCAACAACACAACAAAATTGAGGCAATGCAAGTATGATAGAAAGAATTTGAGAAGGAGGCAAGAAGTTTCAAAGGGTTTTAGACACAAGTGTTTTACAGATGTTCAGTAAATGAAACCACAAAGTCTAATCAAACAAACATTTTCAGGCAGTTTATAGTCATGGGAAGAAAGTGGAGGGAGATGGGAATTCTAGCTTTGATCATGGAACTGGTATCAAGGAAACAGCTATTTTCAATTTATATTTGAAAATGTTGTTTAGTAGATGTACCACCACCCTTCAAGGCCTCCACCGTTTATGCAAAGGCAGGCAGTGGTGCACTCAGATAGAGGAGATCAGAGGAGATAATTCTGGGTCTCAAAAATAAGTGCTTAGTTGACTCTTGTTTCAATAGTATCCTAAAAGTTCTGAAGTTCAACATCACTGTGGAAAACCAAAGCTCACAACCAGGACAGTCTTTAAGTGGTTACCAAAATCAGTGCCATCATAAATTTCAGATTTCTTTTTTTTATTCAAAAGCCTTGCAGAGACAAAAAAAAATATACAGAGGCACACAAAAGTGTTTAACTTCAGTAGAATCAATGTTTTTCAGTTTGTGTGCGTTTGTTCAGAAGGTTGGTAAGCAATGTTAATTGATCAAAACCAGCACGTGTAAGGAAAGTGAAATGATAAGCACAGTATTGCATTCTTTTGCATTACATTTAAGATCTTTTAGTGTGTATTTACCTAATACTCTTATTTAAAAAATAGTTTGCACTTGACTTTTGAAATCTGAGTGTACTTACAAGACATTTTTCCATACTACACCTAAACAAAACCAGATAACAACGTAGTAGAAGTTCTTGAGCTCAACATCTGAACCATCTAAATATGTTGAGTGTCGCACTTACATTTCCACAAAATTCTTATATCTAAGTGGTGTTGTGAGTTTGTAAATGCATTTTTTTTTTTAAACAAAAGGCTGCTCACACACATAATCTAAGAATGCACATGAATTGATGCTGAGCTGGAGCCCCCCAGCAGAATTGTGGATGCTTGGGATCTACAGTAACAAGAATCTCGTGTCCTTTCCTCACAGAGAGCCTAAGCAGGTCTGCAGTGATAGTTGTATCTTCCATAATCCTAAAACTTGGAAAAAACGTTAGGTTTTTTACTGCAATTAATTGTGGGTTATATGTAACTAAGCAGAATATAAATAATTTGCTCCTTCGGAAGTAGTCATGTAACAAGGCCTTTAGCTATATTCTAATAAATAACAGGCATTTTCAAACTGTCATCCAAAAAGGTTGTGTAAATTCTTTATTCTGCTGATGCTAACAAGTGCAAAAACTGAGTTTCTTTTTGCTTAAAATGCAATGATATCCATCTTTATTTCCTTATTTTTGATATCAGAGAGGATAATCTCAAATATGAACAAATGATATTCAATTTATCTTTTTTATGCTGAAGAACACAGACTGGAAAGTTCTGCAGCAAAATGACACTAGTTCATAAAGCAGAATGCAAGCAATGGGGATTGATTTAAACATCTGTTTTGTAAGTTTGTGAGATTTTTTTTCAGTTTAGAGAAAAGACAAATTTAGTGCTGGCTTAGGAAATCTATGCATATGAGTCATAACTATGCAGCTGATCAGTAAGAGAATCCTGAATGGAAAGGTGAACAAGAGTTCACACATCAAGTTTTCGCACTCTAAGCAGAAATAATTTCAGAAGTATATTATCTCTGACTGAGGTTGTTTGCATCCCTTCTCTAACACTTTTCTTCTTAATGCCACACGTGCAGCCTAGAGATTGGAATCAGCTCTGGGACTCTAAATTGCTACTTCAAATGCTGGAAAATACTGAAAAGAACTCTGTGATTGCTTATGCCTAGAGGGGTATTTTAGTTTTCCTTGTCTAATCAACTTTTCTGGCTTCTTAGTACTCATAAGTTGTTTTTTTTTTTACTCTGATAGTTTGCAAGAATATTAACAAGAGGACAGGAATGTATGGCAGAAGTTCTTTGTAAGACAAGAAATAAATTATCTTAACTTACATAGTTTGAGGAACACACGGTTGAAATGCAGCCCATATGCATGGTGATTATTTATAGGCATACAAATTATATTCAAAAAAGAGCCAGATGGCTTTAGCAACACATCTGCTGTCTTCAAGGCAGAACTTCTGAAGGAAACTTGGGACATTAACTCCTATTATAGAGCAGTCAAGAACCAGTACAGCTACATTTGCTTTGTAGTCTGTAAGAGTTGTAACCTCCTACACAGAAGTTGAATTTAATCTGAAGTCAGCATCAAAGACAGGCTGCAATATTTTGCATTTTAACAGGGTTATCATGCTGTTACTAACTAAACGCAAGGCTGGGAAGGTAGGTCACCACTAAGGCAGAAGCCAACTCTCACACATGCTAAGATAAGTGGTGATTACATAAATCTTTATGTCAGCTAGCAATTCTGTATATTTTGCACTAATCTTCAGCAAAGACACCAACCCTGAAAATCATTCAAAATCTCATTCACACTACACATCATAATTTTGTTTTGTTTTGTTTTCCCTTAAGTTTCTCCTTTAAGATAATATTGAGAGGTGATTGAAAGACATCTTAGACATAAACATCAGAACTATGTGAGTGTAAAATACTGATTTATATTAACAAGGGCAGGGTGTGGGGGTGAAGTCAGACATCCATTAACTACATACAAAATATGCATTGGAAAATGAGAAGACAAATTGTGAAAGAGCCTTGGGAGCCTGCGCTCCGTGGTTTCTTATCTCCACCTGGACAGGCACAACTTGTCACAAGTGCTTGAGTTTGCACCTACTACCTCCTGTGGCGCTATGTGCTACTCTGAATAGTATTATGTCTCATTTTCATTTATATTCACCTTTTTAGAAACTTTAGCAGGAACAGAATCCATTTCTTCCCTTTTCTAACCTCCTTTTTATAAAAAGCAGCCTTAAAAAACCCAAACAGAACATCTTCATCAAAAAAGCTGATTTTGTCTTTTCTGCTAGAATGGATTCACTCCTCAGAGTGCAGCTTTGCCCAAGGCACTTTTGGATCCCGTCTGTTTTTCTGGCAGCACAGATAAAACTGGAAGTTTGATCCACTGCACCACATGGATGTCCCAGTGCTGGCAGCTTCCAGTCTATGTCTGCTAGAAGGAGGAAGGGCAACCTCTCTGGGTTCTGGTGCTGCTCATATTCCCAGCTGGGGGTTGGAGGGCAGATGGACACAGTGGAAGTTGTGCATCCCCTGTGAGCATGTGCCAGGGGAGATTCCACTGCAAATAAAACTCTAATTATAAGCAGTAGCATAGAGGTTAAAGCACATACAGATACTTTTCCAAGTTCAAAAGTTTTCCTAAAATCTGAAAATTCTAGCTATCAATGCATTCGCTTACCTCCCTTAGGGAAAGTACTACTCCTGATATTTATGGCTCCTTTCTTCCCTAAATTTTCAAAAGCTCTTGGAATGATTTTCGTATTATATCAAAATAAAACCTTACCCTCTCTTTCCTTATGTATGTCCTTTAATTTTGTTAGGCTGCCTAATTTCATCGAAGCTCCCAATCATCCCAAATAAGATATTAAGAACTTGCTGAGAAAGTCTGACACCTTTGAAATGCTAATTGAATTCCTTATCTGCAAAACCAATATTTGTGTTGTACAGCTCAATGATGGAGGAAAAAAATAATCCATAAGCCTGATGAAATGATAAAATGCATTTGTTTAACTAAGTCATTAAAATTAAACAGTGCTTATTCTAGGTTCTTATTTCAATTCGCATGAGATATGAAAAAACCCACAAAACAAATGCTAGAGATCACAGGTCTCTGCAAAAATTCCATTGCATTGCCCTTTCAGTTGAACAAACTCAACCCAAAACTTAGGTATTCAACACTCATGTGCATCTTATTCTCAACAGTGATATCACCAGCATGACTTGGATTATATGGAGTGAGTTACCCTGGCAGAACTTTGTCCTTTAAATATGGTTTCTATCATCCTTCACCGTTAAAATTACCTGTCACGCACACACGCATGCTCTCAAAGTGTGTTTTGTTCCTGCTGCTGTTGGAGAGGGGAAAGGCATTGTTGCACCACTTATAACAGCAATTCTGAAATTTAATAGAAGTTTCAGAGCTACTGAGGTTTCCATGTAGTGCGTGTCAAGCCCCTTTCTCTATGGACTGGAGGAAGGGAACCTCTCTGCTGTTCCTGGCTCTCTGCTACAGCTTCAGCTTGCAGTCGTAATTGGGGAAGGGATTAACTCTTGTTAAACATTTGACTGCTTTTCCTTTGGGAGACTATGGAAACATGCCAGAAGGAGTGATTCTTCAGAGTAACACTTGCACTCATCTCTAGACCGGCTTCCATCAACTGCGTGTGCCAAGCCTCTTCATCCCTCTGGGAGAGGAGTTTCCACAGGGCTGATGCTTCTCTTTTATTAACATGTAAAGACCGGGTCTTAATGGCACTGGCTTGTTCCACAACCCGTGAAAGCAAAGGTGAGAATGCTGGGATTAGTTTGTTTTAAATCAGTGGAAGCACAGGCCAGAACTGCAGCTTTATAAAGCCATTAGCAGGAGTTAGCCGTGTGTGCTCTATGCTTCTTAATATAAGCACCACTATAAATCACGTGTGCTCAGCATTCCTTCACTTCCTCAGAAATGTGTGTGCAAGAAGGAAAACTGGCATTGGAGAGGGTTCATCCCCAATGAGCCCTGACCCTCTGAAACTGCCTGCTCTAGGCAAGGTCTTGCTGGTTAGGCCAAACCCTTGTTCCATGCAATTCAGGTATATTCAAACCAATTTCTGCCTATGGTAAACTCCCAATGATGTACTTGAGAAGTAAAAACAATGTGCTTATTAAGGCGAGAACTACAAGAAAGGTAATTTCCTCAGAAAATTACTAAGTGTTTTATTTGGATGGCATAATACATATTTGGGGAAGGAATGAAGATGACTTGGATACTTACTAGGCTTCCTGTTCAAGAAATACCTAATAAATCATGTGAGAGATTATTTTCCTGAGAAAATATTGTATTAACTAGAAGTCAGTGGAAAATCTTGCTGTTAAAGCCATCTGTTTCCCTCCCTCATGCTCACAGAAACTCCACATGCATGTGCCTGCATGAAAAGAGTGGAATGGATTAGATAAAGATAAGTGTTCGGAACTAGAGGATTGATTGAGTTGAAATTAATTTTAGATGCAGTGAGATGGTGTCAGCCAGGACCAGATCTTTGCAAGTCACACAGTGAACAGCACCATGTGTGGAAGAACATAAGTGAATTTTCCTCTTGACCTTAGGCTAAGGTTAGCAAATTCCTTAACAATAATTTAAATCCCTTAAAAGATTTCTAACTGATGTAAATTCTAAATATGCAGGCAAATCTTGTAATTATCACTGTCAAAACATGAAGTGTATGGACCAGCAAAATACATACTTCAGGGGCTCAGTATTAATGTTAAAATTAAATTATAAAAGTGATTGCAGAAGGCTGTAATTAAGACTGTTTTAAACTAAGGTCTTAGGTAGGGGAGACTGATACATAGAGTCACCTGTATCTATGCAAAGCATTCAAATAATGATGAGCAAAGACACATCTGTGGCCATAATCATGAAAAGATTAAATGGTGGGATTTTTAACACAAAAATGTATGTTTACCACATGACAATAAGTCACGCTGTGTATGGTTTTTTGGACACAAATGTATCTATTTCCTGGCAACATTAATGACATAATAATTTAATTAATAGGGTAGAAGATTAGAGATTGGGGGAAATAAGACATTTTCCTGTTGCTCCTGTCCAATTGTTATGAGAACTGAAGATTTTTAACACAAAACTCTCTTGAAGTAAGAAGTAACCTGATGTTCTACTACTAAAATTATCTTGAAATCTTGTGCTGTAGACAGTCAGTCTGGTCACAGAAGAAGGAATAGATGTACATAAATAGCCATATTAAAATTAAAATCCATTACAAACTCAGGATATATCCATTTCAAATACAGACGCCAAACAATAGTCCTTGCCATAGGCAAAGAGAGCATACTCTCATTTTTGAACAAGTGTTCTCTGAGAGCTTCTGAGGTTCAGGAATTACTCCAGCTCAGAGGAATGTTCTCAACTTGATGCGTGCAGTTGGCTCAAGTCCCCAGGTGAAATTTAGGTGTTGCAAATGTTCTTATTCCCAAAGTACTCAAAGAAGTAGCACAAACTCCTGCTAGGCAAAACCACAAATATGTAACCCCACTTGACTTCAGGTCAAATCAAACAGGGTCAAGGGCAATATTTGGGATGTTGGTGTAATTTGAATAAGATGGATTACAGATGTGAAGGAGTTCGGGGAGCAGCAAAGAGAGGGAGGCTGAAGCAGAAGCTCTTTGGTTCCCCCCAGAGATGACACTCCTTTCCCAAGGGAGTTTTTCTACCTCCTGCTGATCATCTACCAGTCCTCTCATACCTTGTATAAATTGGAGAAATATCTCTGTACCCGTGGACAAACATAAGTTTCATCTATTATCTTCATACTGTTTAGTTTGAACGCTAATACACTTAGCATACTGTGGACAGAATAGGCTTAATATTTCACACTCTCTTATTATATGTTTCTGTTTCTATTGTTGCGAAATGTGTTATGCATTTTAAAGCATTAAATATTACAAAATGTAGCATGTTTTGCTCAGAAAGATTTCATTATTAAAATAAGCACCAGGTAAAAGCAGATATCACACAACTGTTACAGCCTGAAGTCTAACTTCTATTTTTGTTTAGCCTCTACAATGCCATTCAAGAATCACAATCATATAAAATCTAATTAAATCATTCCAGAAGGGCTAATATTACATGCAAAGACTTCAAGATGGAGAGCAAGAATAATAATACTGAGCATAATTTGTCTTTCCTAAAGACAGATTAAAGATCAGTAGTAACTGTTCAGTGATAAGAAACTGTAGTTAAACTCATTTACAATACAGATCTCCACTGAATACAAGCTATCATGCATAATAAGTTTACTATCCTTTCATAAATATGTAAAGCTGATATAATGTTGTGACAGTTATATGCTTTCTTTCAGTTCTCTTTAATAGCAGACATAAAAAAGACCCCATCAATTTTAATAAGTTTTGGAGAAGGTCCAAAGTGAGTGGAAGAAAAAGTAGTGCTGAGCTTCTTGGGAAAGAAATAAAGGAATTGAATAAAGCTAGAAAAATTGGCCTCAAATAAATTAAAAAGGCAAAATTGAGCTTGAAATTAATACTGAAGCAAAACAAAACCTTCAGGTGAGCCTTGCAACAAGTATTTATGCTGGAAGGCTGGTGGAATAGGAAAGTCAAATGCCTCTACAAACTCACAAACCCACCCAATTATTTCTGTTACAAGTCTATAACCTGTGGATTTCCATCAAAATTAGTTACCCATCCTTTCCCATCCCACGCTGTAAGATAGATGGACTTATTTTGCTCTGTCAGTTGTGGAGACAAGTTTAAAGCCTCAGATCTCACTGTCTGCCAGTTTAGAAAGCTAACCATGAATACCACACATTGTTATTACTTCCTTCTTTTCTTCACAATGAATGCAGAATTAACCTCTATAAATGGTTTGATTACCTCCAACGTCAAATCTGAAGCTAATAATTTCCAGTATTTTACCAAAACATTTCTATTAACAAGCAGACCACAAGGCACATTTCTCATGCATGCTTCTCAAGAAGCTTTTAATTCAATAAGTCCTGCGAGAGAAAAGTTATGGGAAAAAACACTGTTTAGGAACTCTTCAGGGAATAGTCACAATATAAGCCAGGCTCCAGGCACTTCAGGTTGCCTTCCCCTGAATATATTGTCAAAGTAGAGTACTCTTGTCTTTTTTTCTACTGTTGTTTAAATGTAGCTGAACAAACCTGATAAAATTAATAATGGAGTCCAGATGCATTACTGCTGCTTTCTGATACTATAAAGTGTCCTTCAGCCTTCAAGGCTTTATGGTGTTCTAGACTCATCCATCTCACTTTGTGAGGAGATTACTTGTATAAAAAAATAACAACACCGGCCCCCCACTCCCCTTTGACAGTTCTGTATCTGCCCAGATGGCTTTTGAACTTCCATAATCACATGTACACACAAAAATCACACACAGAGAAACCGCAGAGTTCTCAGTACGTATTTTCAAGCACTGCATGTCAATGCACAACCTTCCACATTGCTAAAAAGTGGAAAATTGCAAAGGACAGACCCTGAGTTCCTGTAGGCTGATAATGTCCCACGAAACAGGCACATCAAAGCTCTTACAAATCCCAAGTGTTCCCTCCCTTCTTGTGCCGTAACACAGGCAACCGTAGATTGATGATATTTTGATGATATTAGATTGATGATATTTTACTAGAGACTTCCCTCCTCCCCTCACAAAATCCTTGGATTTGGTTATTTACCTAAATGGCTAGTGAATACCAGGATATTGCTTCTCCTTCAGTTTGAGGCAGATATTCATTGAAAGATGGGGTATTATTTCCAAATATCTTTCTTATTAAACATGTCTTTGGTGGAATGTATGGAATATGGAATTCCACCATCAGGAAGAGAAAAGGAAATTGTCTGCTGGAAGCACAGCTACAAGTCCGTTCTGTAAAGGATAGCGTGTCTCTTGGTTTGTAAAGTAGGCAGGCAGACCAACCCTAGAGTTTGGACTCAGATAATTGTTCTTCCAAAGAAGCTCTCTGAGGGCAAGAAAGAAGGGCTTGGGGCAGGCAGAGAGGAAAAATGAAAGGAATCAAAATACCTGAGAACAGAGCAAAACACCAGAGATTATTTAAAACCCTTAGCTGATTTTCAAAAGCACCTAGTTCCTTAGGGCCTCTCTATTGCTCCCAACTTACGAGAAATACACTGAATTGAAAACAGTTTAACATATTTTAAGAAAACATTCCATATTTTTTCCACTCTGAGGTGGGCTAGAACTCATCTAGCTGTTCCAGAAGATTTCAAAGAGAAATCACCAACACTAAGCCTCACTAGAGGAGTACAGAGATCTGTACCTTGACTCCAAATGGATAAAAAAACCCGGTACAGATCTGCACATCCATTGAGGAAAGGAGACTTAACATCTGCATTCCTTTTAAATCAAAGCTGACATTTTCAGGGCAGTGACTTTACAAAGAACCATCAAATGAAGGTGGGGGGAAGTAATCACAGTCCTTGCTCAAAAAAAGCAAAAGAAAAGAGAAATTATTTTTGTAGTCTCAGTCACTAAGAGAACTCATTAACTTATATAATTTAATTGTACCCAGCTGAAATGGTAAATATCATGATAGATTTTTTTCTTATGGGTCATTACTTTTGTGGTTAAGTGATTACAAAGAGATATATGAAGCCTGTGGTGGTATTTAGCTTTTAAATATTGAATTTCTTTGCACCTCTAACGCAAAGTGGAAAAAGCTGATGCAGATTGGTTTTTTGGCTTTCAATACAACACAGTTAAAGTACCCCTCGCAGATATTTCCCATACACAATTCTGCAACATGAGTATCTAATAAATATGTTTTCCCGGAGGACTTAAAACTCATTGTGCACCATTTGGTTCTTTTGTTTTTCTTAACAGATAGTAAAATTCTTCTGCAAGAGAACTGGTAGGTAATTTCGACTACAAAGGGCAAAATGTAATGCTGGATACAAAGAAAGACAAGATGGAAACAAATAAAAGAGAGTTTATATTGGTAGAGCTCTTGCTGTCCATAGTCCCTCTTTTAATTGAATATTTATCAAAATCAAAGAGTAATACTCAATCTTTTTTCATCTGCCCCCTGAGACCCCGCACTGCTAAAAGCAGCTCCAGGTACAGGAGCAGCTACAGCTGAGCAAATGCAGCCCTGGCCATGCTGCAATAAAGGCTCATGAAAAGACGTATTATTGAAGAATATACATTTCCATAGAGGGAAAACAGTAACATTGTAAAGAAAAAATGTGTTTTTCTAGTGCTAGACCAGAACCTTGAAGTAGTAACTCTGAAAATTTAGCAAATCCTACTTACATATGATCTGCTTTTTT
>VZTG01002648.1:1221978-1322739 GCA_013397845.1 Melanocharis versteri | reverse complement strand
TTCCCCAGCTGTTTTGGTGCATTGAGTTTCTGAAAAGAACCAAACTTCTGTGGGAGAAAGAAGGCAGCAATCAGCTAAACTGTAGCTCCCATCATTTTCCAGAGAGCTAACTCAAAAATATTTTTTTTCTTCAAAGATTGTGATGTTATTTTCAACTGTGTATGTTCAATTCCTGAAAACAATGTCTAGGAGGTCAATCCTAGAAGCATAGCAATGTAATTAAAAGAAGCAACAAAACAAACAAAAACCCCCTAACCAACCAAACAAAACAAACCCCAAATTCTCAACTTGTCTTCCAAAAGATAGTCCTTAACAAAAAAAGTTTCTACTTCTTACATTAGCAAGAGTTGTACTAAGGGGGAATTATTTCAAATTGAAAGAGAACAGGTTTCCATTACATATTAGGAAGAAATTCTTTACCAGAAGGGTGGTGAGGCCCTGGCACAGGCTGCCCAGAGAGGCTGTGGAGGCCCCATCCCTGGAAGTGTTCAAGGCCAGGTTGGATGGAGCTCTGGGCAACCTGGTCTAGTGCAAGGTGTCCCTGCCCATGGGGTTGGAACAAGATGATCTCCAACAACCCAAATCTCTTCCAACCCAAACCATTCTATGACTCTTTACAATTTGCACGAACTCCTCAGCCCAGCAAGAATTACTGCTTATAAAGCAGCTTTTGTGGAAGCAGCTAGGATCAGTTTGTGGAACGAAGATGAAACCTTATCTCTTATAACAAACTATACGACAAAACCATCAAAGTTAGTTTGTAATGAGTATCCTTCACAGTGGTTTTTTTGAGCCTGCACTTCCAACCGCTGGACAAAGCCAATGCAAGTTCAGTACTTTTCTTTCTGACACAAGAGTGGCTGCTAGATTTACAGCACTAAAATGAGTCTCCTAAGAACAAGTCATCCCTGATTCTATTTCCAGCCTCTTTTCACAGTATGATTTGGAAGAGTCTTCTGGATACTCAGTGCCAATAAAGACTTTCACTCACACTTGGTACACTCAGTCCAGTGAAAGCTTGTGCCTGTCAAGCTGTTTCTTCTAAAATCATATAATTTAAGTATTTAAGTATTCTCTCTCTCACTTCCTCAATCTGGTATTTTCTTTTCTTAGAACCTGGTATTTTACTAGATGTTCTCCTGCTTCTCTAGTCTCTCCTGCTTCACAGAAGTAGTTTAGCAATTTATCATGTTTGTTTTGGCTTGTTTGGTTTTTTTTTCTTGATTCTTTTTTTTTTCTTTTTTTTTGTCTTTTTTTTGGTCTCTTTTTTTTTTTACTACTTTGTTGATATTTGCCATTTTCCACTAGCAGATATTTCCACATGTAACTACACAAATTTCCTTATCTCAAAATCTTACAAAAGATTAAATTCATTATGGGCTTTTCTAACACCTCCAGCGAGTTGCAAATTATATTGTAGCCAGTTGAAACAGAAGAACAGAGTTAAAGCCAAAGCTATTCTCTTGCTGCAGTATCACATTCCACCATCAAGAGGATATGAAGTGTTTTATGTTCCTTGATCTTGTCAACGCTCTTGGGTTGAGATGGGAGGTTAAAGGGAGGTGACAAGGTTAAATGATTTGACTAACATCCCAAACAAGGCTCAATGTGATTATGAGCCTGCCTCAGCTTTCTAATAACATATATAATGAGGGAGAATTGGAAGCTTCCCACACCAACAGCTCATGCAGAAGTGATTTGTTTCTGTCTACACCCTGGCCACAATAGGCATCCATATATTTCTTTTAAGAATATTGTCATGGCCCACTAAATTACCCCTGGGCAGTGCTATCAGTCGTGTTCCACTTTGCCCCCTTATTTCTTTCTGTGACATTACTCTGCACAAGGGTTACCCGAAAGACAGATGAAGTAGGAGCAGATGGGTCTCTAAGGGGTGATATATAGTAGGTACATAATAGAAAAAAGCGAGGATTGTGTTGTAACAGGAATTTTCATTTCTTTCTCCTCATTTCCAGAAGAAATTCCAGACATTGGAAATTTATTGTGCCATGGTTATCAGGTTTATATTTTCTTAGACTCTAACTTATTTTCAGGGAACTTGACTCTTAAAGGCCCTGTACTTTTTCCACTTCCATTTTATTTTCTCTCTCACAATGGCAAATCAGAATTCTCAGAGGAGGAGAGAACTCCTGATAAATTCTCTTGTCATCATATCAGGTAGTGTTTTTATTGACATCAAAGTCAGACAATGAAAATCATGTCAAAAATTGTGCAAGAGCATAGTTTGTGAACAGTGCAGTCTGACTAGCAGAAAAAACAGATGTTCTGGCAGCCAGGATGTTGGAGAAACGTCTGGCAGCTTTCAATGTGGGTGTAAGAGTTGTCACGTGAAGTTGCTTTTGACCTGATGGATTTAATAGTTCCTCAGAGCCATCATGGTCTATCACCTCTATGAGTATTAAGGGACTCCTAAATCCATGCATAGATAATTTGGCTGCCACACTTGCACCGTAAATCCACATCCTTAAAGCCTTCATTAAATTTGTACAGACCATTTCTTAATTGCAATTAACTGTGCGTTTCTTCAGAAAGGAAGTTGATTTGTTTCCATCTCCCATAGACCCCATTATTTCCCATCGTCCTTGTGGAAATGAGAATGTATCTCCTGCAACTTGTTTAAAAGCATATCCAGTTGCTGGGAATTGGAAATTGTTTATAACTGTTGCACTCCACCTGTATCACTACAGAGCACTAAATGAAGAAAATTCCCCAGCTGGGTCCTAGTTTGGTTGAGCTTAGCAAGGTTTATGAAATACTGATATAGCTGTTGAACACATCAGTTTGTGGACAGACTTGTCCCATTGATTTATTATGTTTTGCACTAGATTAATTTGTTTCAACTATGACAGCATAATCAATCCACTTTATCCACCATTCTTACTGGGCAGCCAAGCTAAAATTTGCAATAAACTATTAAAAAGTATGGAAATCTGTGCATTTTGATTCATCACATTCTATCATTAAAGGTTAGCAGACCACTCAAAAATCATTCCAAAATCATTATTCCTAAAAGTTACTGAATAATCACTTGACAAATATTACTAAATTTCTACTTTGGCTATAAAATTTCTGAGGTAAAGCTACCATGTCAGTTAATACCCAGTAACGTACCTTTTCAACTAGTTTAAACCTGCACATAACAGAAATTCATGATTAAAACAGCACTAACAAGATGTTCATTGCTTTATAATATGAACCAGTGTTTTCAAGAAAACATTATTTGCACAAATACTTTTCATTAAAGTGGTATAAGCTTGCATAACTTGCAATACCTAATGAAATGAACTTAGATACTCTAAATTCTCCCTGCTTGGGAAACACTGTGCACCTTCAGAATCAAGTACTTACACAGCATGTACAACTATCTCACGTTGGTTTTGTGGAAGGAAGTTAATTTGACTGCATGAATAAAATAACTTATTTTCTTAATTAGACATTTTAATCAGAGATCCATTAGCTAATCAGAGCTAATCAGTGTTTCATCAAGACTGTAAATAGGCAACTTGGGATAAGATGGTCAGGACTCACAGGCTTGCATGCATAATAGGAATATTAGAAAGAAGATATTCTTTTTGAAGGTTTATCATTGAAGAAGGACCTAAAAGATTGTCATCATTTTGATATACAGAAAAAAAATTGAGGACAAGAGAAGTTATTCCTTCTCACCAGCAGCTCGTTACAGTAATTTTGAAAAGTGCACGTGAGAGAGAAAATTTGGATTCTTTTCATAGCAATGCCCGGCCAGCTAAAAGTGGGCTTTAGAATTCCGACTAATGTGGCGTTGGGAGGTCAGTCAGCAATATTACATTGGCATTTATGTTTAATCAGGGATTTTTAACGTTCAAGCCCTAACTGAATCTCTGCAAATGCCAATAGAGCATTCACAGTACCCTTTTCAAAGCTGGCCCTCCTCAGATTTCTTATCTAAGGTGATGGCAAATATTTTCAAGAAATTAGTAAAATCAAAAGAAAATCCAGGCTAAAAATGAGAAAATCTCCTAGTTTGCTTTATGGATTGCCAGATGAAATATTTACAACTACTTTTGTACCAAAGTATATCTTTTTAACAAGGAATACCTTAACTGTGACAGTAACTGTAGTATTAACTGTGTAGTCATCTGGCAAACACAGTTCTCTCTTCCTCTGATACCTTAGGCTATCCAGGAACAGGAGAAAAGAGACAGCATAAAAATTAGGCAATCAACCATATGTAAGCAAAGACCTACTGTGACTGTTTCATATCCAACTATCTCTTATAAACTCACCTAAAATCAGGATTTGTTGATTTTACTTTTTTTTTTCCTTATTTAAATTTAAAATATAAATTAAAAATTGATGCCACAAACAAATCAAATAGAATTAAAATTTCCAGAAAACCAAAATTTCTTTTGATGGGAAAGAGTGAGCCCGGTCAATCTGCTACCCAGCATGGGACAAACTGAGCAAAGCTTTTAGTGATTTTCCAGCCTACTGGGGATCAAAAGGAATCCTATAATGCAGAAGGTGGAATTTTAATTTTTTCCTCATCATCAAAGTACTGTTGCATTAGAAAAAAATGCTGGCATTTAATACTCAAGTTAGTATTTGCAAACTAAAACAAATCTAGTTACTTCAACAAGATGCCATATGGTCTGTGAATTTGCACTGTGCCAAGTTGGAAGAGTATTTTTTTTCATTTCAATGGATGCCAAAAAAATATACTGAGTAGCTCAACGACTGTATTGTTGAAACCCTTCACAGAAGTAAGGATTCACCAGATGAAATTAATGGAAGACAAAGGAAATTATACAGACGTTAAAAGGAAGAGGAAATTGGAGATGGTCCCAGCAGAAATCCTCGTTAGTGAAAGAAAATGGTCCTGCCAGAGTCTGGCTTCAAGTTGCCCCTGAACACCACAGAAAGGGGTACAAAAGGACAGGGCTGAGTGTCCTTGGTACTCCATAGGCAAGTTCCTTCCTTTGCCATAGCATTTTGCTCACCCTTGGAACTGCTGGATGCAGGTAACCAAGTGTGTGACATTGATTCTAAGCAGATACTGGGCATTTTCTTCGTTGGTTGGGATGGTGAGAGCAACAGCTATTTCCTATGTCACATAACAGAGATATGGTATAAATACCAAAACAGCAAAAACCCCAAATCCACACCAAACAAAACCCACAAACTGCTTGTTCTCCACCCTCTCATTTTCAGAAATTTCACCTTTAAAATGAGTATGATAATTCCTGATAATCTTAAAGCCTATCAATTTGGGTTTTTTTTCTTTTTCTTTAGGTTATATCTGACATTCTTACTGAGCTTTACTGAAAGGTAAAGGACTGTATTACCACAAAGCATTTCAACACTACAGCCTTATTATGTACTGCAGTGGAAGACAGAGAGAATACCGAAAAAAATTACTCAAACAGCAACGAGGAGGCTGACAGAGGGAGGGAATGACAGGGAAAATTGAGGTCTGAGTTTAAAGGCTCATTGAATTTTCCTCAGCAAATAACATTAAAGCTTTTGTCGTTTTGTTTGGTTTTTTTTTTTCTTTTTGGTGATCTGAGCAGTTTTTCTAGTAGGAACTACATAAACTACTACTTCATTTAATCTAACACAGCCAAAAAGGGCTTCAAGAGGACAACGTGAATCAGATTTGAATTAATGGCCTAGATAAATCTTACTAATCACTGGAGCCACCCAGTTTCAGCAGTCTCATTGAGAAGAAGCTGCTTGCCCTCTTGTCTGAGAATCTTCCTGGACAGCTGGACAGCATCAAGCTTTATTTGCAGGTCTCAAAAAGTGCACAGCATATTTGAATTTACTGGACGTCGGCGTTGCTGTCAATCAGACTCTGTGGCCTTGCTCTGTGAAGAAATCCCTGAAACTGCTCCTAGTCTCCTTTCCTGCAGTATGAGAAATGTTTGCTTTCTTAAAGATAAGGTGGGAAAAGATACAATGCAACGAACGGAGGAAAAGTACCTATTTCTATCTATTTAGATAGACTTTGCTGGTTCACCTGAGAGTGACACAAATGTAATCTATATTTGATAGATTTTCATAACCAAAACACATGCAACATAATTATGCAGAGGAGAAAAGGCAAATTAACTGCAAAACCTAATGTAAGGAAAAAGAAAATCCTCCTCTGGAACTTTTTCCCAGTGAAAACAGATAGATCAGTAATTTCATATATGAAATGCTGTTTTCTCTTCCAGCTCCAGCAGTACCTCTTACCCTCAATCTTTCTGCTTTCTTAACAAATGGGGAAATGCAGCACTCACATGAACAGAACCCTTTTGATCCTCAAAGGTCATCAAATTAAGGTCTGGCTAAGAGGATTTTTAGGATGAGCAACACTAAATACCTCACACCGATTATCCATTGTTCTTCCATCTGCTAATGGCCAAGGGAATATGCACTTCTCTAATGACTGTGGACCCAGTCAATCTAATCCATGTACTTATCCTCTCTGTGCTTGGGTACTGCATTATAACACATGAGAAGATGAAAGCAGACTTAGAAACAGCTCGAGTTTGTTCCACCCCATTACTTAGAAGCACACAGCCTTCCTATCTCACCACCCGATGACAGCAGACACTATATTGCCTCCCCAATAAGCACTAAATCAATAAAGGCTCACTAGAGCTGGCCCATTCTGCCTTCAGGATCCTCTCTGACTGAGATACACGCGTCCTAAGCTGCAATCCCCAGAAACAAAATAACAATAAATAACCCGAGATGTAGGAACAAGATGCAGAAATTCCTTGGCAGCAGGGACTGCTGCAAGCTCCACTGGTATTTATGGCTCCAAACCCACAAAAGCCTGGGCGTATTCCAGCATCCCTGCTTCAGTAGGACTCCTCCGGGCTCAGGGGGAGTGCCATTACACAATCAATTTCATGGCTGGAATCTCAATACATATAATTTAAAGAAAATAAAATTAAATTGATGGGTCACCAGGTCATTTGGAAAGAATGCTTTTCTGACAATCAGTCCAGCCTGCCTTTTCTTTGCTACTATAATCTTCACCCTATAAAGAAAAGGAGTTAGAGCCATTATCTGTGTTTGTATTTTATTATGTATGGTCCTGAGTTAACAGTGAATTCTCTTCCTGGGTTATCATAAAATATTACTGTGGTGTCTGGTTTTGCTACTGCAGTAAAGTGCCTTATCATATTCATTCTTAGTCTCTAATTTCATGAGTTTTAAACTAAAATTAAAAAAGGGGTTAGAAGTTATCAAACCAAACCAGAGTCAAAGAGAAATATTTTATTTTAAGCTGGGCTGCTAAAATACGATTTTCCCCTTCATATATTCAGCCCTCAGCATCTATAGATATGTAGATGAGATGGACCCTTTTTGCCCAGACCCCTTTTGTCATGTTATTTTTGGAAGACTGGTTTGCTTTTTGAAAACAAACTGGAAGTGAGATTAGTTTAAAATATGTTAGCTAGTTTCAAATGAAAAATAAACTGAGGCAGACAGAAGAGATATCAAGGATGCTTTAACAAAAGTACTCTCAAGATATTCTACCCAACATAATCCATTTATCTGAATTTGTGGCTCTCAGGCTCCGTAAAAAATCAGATTTTTAAAAATTACAGATTTTTATATTCTAATCTTAAAAAAAACCCCTCTGGTTCAAATATGAAAAAAGATTATTTCAAAGAAAAATTTGATAACACACCACACTGCCAAGTTCTCTGTATGTTATGCAGCACCTAAGGTTCATGTCATTGTTTTCTAAATAACATGAGGTAACTTCCTATGTTGCCCACTGGCTTAATATCACACATTCCAGGATATTTTAGCAGTAATTCATTTCAAGTGTGCTTCCCTCACCTTGCAAAGAAATATGTCGTCAGAGGAATCTATTTTCAAAGAATCCATTTTAAGAACAATATGCTGAGATTAGGCCAAACATCTCTCATGCATAACGCAATTGAGTTTAGAATTTTACATAAATGGTGCCAAATAATAGACACGCGTAATAGGTAAGTATTTTTATATATCTAGTAAGAAGAGATCAGGTAATAAACAACTGTCTCTCACTCTTTTTGGAGTGATACATGTTTCTCCTGCTGGAAAGCAGTTGCTCCAAATCATAATGACTATTTATTATTTCAGCATTGAATTCCTACCCACCTACAGTCTAAGGTGGTAAGGGTAAATTTTCCTATTTCTCTGACAGACAGCAAAAGGTCTGAACAGACTGAAGACCAGATTCAACACCTGTCCCAGTAAAGAGAATGGCCTTCCGATCCCAGCGCCTTCAGACCCAAAAGCTCCCTGAGTGCATTCAGTTCTCGTTTTCCACAGGAACGGGGAATGAAACAGCAAATATTCCTGGCAATACAGCCTAACCACTAATTCAAATCTGAGACACACACAAACTGTGAAACGTTCCAGATAAGCCAAGACCATTAACTGGAATATCTTATCCAGCTCAGTTTCATTTCTATGAATGGCCAAGTGACACTGTGATTGTCTTTATGCCCACGCAGGGGAGAGAAAATATTTGGTCTGAGCTGAGAAACAATTCATACGATGCAATGATGATTGAGTAGAGAACAATTTCCAGGTTTTTCTGAACTCCTCAATCCTGGATTAATTATATCCTCAAAAGACTATAAACAAAATAAACAGCTAGAATAAAACTACTTGCAGAAGGTTGAGGGTTCAGGCCTCAAGAAAGGGTTTGTCCAAGCAGACTTGGACTACGTACTACACATCAATAATCACCAAAAGCAGCAGTGAAAGCAGCATCAGCAGGAACTAAGGGAACAGTTTAAAATACACATTTTATAACCTTTTGCAATCTAACTACTTTAATTATTCAATAAGAATTCAAAGTGGGAGGTTAATAAAATTTATCAGTAGGTGTTCTTATCAATGAGCGGAGCTGTGAAGCCTGCATGATGGTCTATCAATAAACCAAGAGGGCTGGAATCTTTCATCAAATTGTAAGAAGAAATGCATGTATTTCAATCCAAAATACTTGTATACAGTAGGCTGATTTCAAGGGTGAACACAGTTGGGGCTGAAAACATTACAAGTGAGAACTAATTTTCAGCAGAAGCCTGTGGTGCAAAGAGAGCCAAAAGTAGAAATTAATCAGTTTTCATGGCAGATAAAAGGTGTCTTCCCAGTCTCCGCTAGAGAAATGAGCCAGATGTCTCAAAAAACTGGTGTTATTGGCCCAACAGCATACCTCCCACACAAAGGAAATTAATTTTGCAATGCATTTTGCTCTCACTTACTTATGTATACTTACACATTTGTCGCTCTGATAAAACTTCTTGCAATATTATATAAATTTTGGGAATGTACATATCAAGCTTGTAGACAAGTGAGTTTAACTCACAGTGTATTCAGTGACCAAATGCATTTCAGTACAAATTCAAGATGCTTATTAAGTTACAAGTATTGCTCCATGGAAGAGTGAATGTGTCTTATTTTTTCATTTTACCTTTTTGTCTCGCTATTTTGTTATAGCATATATTGTATATACTATTTTTTAAATGTGATTGCCACCTTGCATAGGGAGTTCATTCAAAATTATGATTTTTTAAAAAATTAATATTTCAAATTAGAAATAAGCTCAAAGGCACATTCAAGTGTTTGGAGTCAGGGTAGAGGAAACAGTAAAAAAGATTCATGTATTTTTAGGCTTCACACTTTTTATGTTATATTAATAATTCTCCATTCCTAAACCATGATTTGAAGAGATTTTAAACTCTTGTGGAAGACTAAGAAAGACACTTTACTTTGTTCTCAGGAGCCAAATCCAGTATTAAACAGTGCACTGAGACTTCTCATCATTTATTCCTAGAAATCAGAACAGGAAAGAAATTAACCAAAAACATCCAAGAAACAAAGCTGAAATTAGTACTGTGAGAAAGAGCAGAAATAGTCTTTATTGTTCTCTTACCCTTCCCACTTGTTTGTTGTTTTTTTTTTTTTTTTAATGGCTGTTCTTGCTTGTGCCTGCAACTAAGAGTTAAAATATATGCCATGAGAGAGCTATATCAAAATATTGCATTAGGATGACATTTCAGATTGCTGTACAGCTCTTCTAAAATGATTAAAGCTAATTCTAAGAAATCAGAGTAATAGCTGCTATTAAAAACCAAACTCAACTCCTGGGCTTCCTGGAAAGTTTGACATGACAGATATCTGCAAGACATTAATAATACAGAATAGAAATTAAGAGACCTTGGATCTGTTCCTGGCTGTGATATAAATTATTTGTGTTCTCTTGGGAGCAGGACTAAACTTCCGTGTATTGGGGCAGACCTACATGGAAGGATCCAGACTTCCATGAAAGCCTAAATATCTAAACGTATTACCTGCTAAGGCTCGTATACACTGGTTCCTCACCTGTAAAAATGAGGAAAAGCACTTGCTTCCATGTAACCCGTGAAATCTTCCAAAAACATATGCTTATGACTGCATTCAGGCTGCTGAGGATATGTACTCCTGTGAATGCTGCAGCATGGCTTTCTTTTAAAGAGCTCACTGCTCCAGTCTGGGAAGAAAGCCAGACCTGGAGTAAATTTGAACAGTTCAGTGCTGAAAACCAACTCGTGAGAGAAGTGGAGGAGTGGCTGCCTGTGGCCATCCTTGCAAGATCCACTTTGTCCACAGTTGAAAAATTGATTTGCCATCACAGACATTGCCAAGAATGCAGGAATAGAACAGGGCAGTTTCCAAAACAACACATGGATGCATGCATTTTTGTCCCCCACTGAAATGATTATTGTTTGTGCATTACAGTAATTCGACTTTTTCTTATTTGGCTATGTTTATATAGGAGGTAAAGGCCCAGAGTCCTAATTTTAAGGAAGCCCTTTCCTAAGAAAATATAATAAAGTTTCAGCAAAATAGTTAAAAAAAAAAATCTTATACCACTTGCTGAAATTTTTTTCTTTGCTTTCCTCTAAGTGTTGTCCTAAAATTAACAGCATTTCAACAGATGCTTTAGCATTGGATTAGCTCTTCTAAGTGTTTCCTCCCAAGCAGCCTCTCCTCCCATCTTTTGATAACCTTATTACTTATTTTGAGTGTGTGATTTTCGCAAACTTCTGCGCCAAGACATGGTTATAACAGAGAAGCAACTTTACAGATGGATGTTGTTAGAATAATGGCTGCAGCACAAGTTCTTTGTTTCACTATGAATGCGACCTAATTTGGGGAAAATTACTGGTTTACCTTTAGAGAAAATGGAAACCTCACTCCATCTCAGTTCTCGCACCATGACTGTTATCTGGTGGATGCAGCATGAAATGGTTACAATAGAGAACCAGAAAAATTTAGTTCTAATTTTCAGGCAGCTTATTTCAGCATTGCCTAAGTTTTAGAAAATGGGAAAAAATTTTGAGTCATTAACACACACTTACAAACTGTTTTACATCACCTACCTATCCTTTCCATATGCAACCATTTACAATGAGCATCCCTTCGGCAAACCTTTGAAAATTTTTATAAACGCTCCAGTAGAAACATGCATATGACCCATTCCTTGCAAAAAGGCTCAAATGCATCTCAAAGTCATGTAGGTTTAACAAACCACTCCTCTTTATTAAGCAGTCCTTCCTAACCTCCCAAGCAGCACACCAGGGGAATAGTTTCAATCCCTAAATTCTGACTCATTCTATCCCTATTATCACTGGTGGATAGCGAGGGCACAGCCTTTCTGACAGTGCAAAGGTTTTCGAAATGAAATACAAAGTTAGCAGACATCCAATGGCTTCAAGCTGGAAAATTAGATAAGCTCAGTTTCTAAAACAGTTAAAATCACAATAAACAATTTCCTAGAGGCATGACAGCAACTGAAATCCCCAGAGTCGTTATCTTCTTGTGGATATACTTGGACTACACAGGAAGTTATTGGCTGATGAAAATATTCCTCTGTGAAATTATATAGCCTCTGCATTGCAGGAAGTTGTCAGCATTATCAAATTGCTCACTCTGACATGAATAATAAATCTATGATTCCACAAAACAGTTCAGTAATGTCACTTACATTTTTCTGAGTTTTATGAAGAACAGATTCTCTCTTAGTTTGTGTCATGGTGTACAATAATGCATTTATAAGTTCTGCTATAACAAACCCAAGCGTTTTCATTACTATGTTGAAAGTCGTATTGTAAGCAAGGAAATCAGCCAACAGACAGATTGCACAATCAATTTCCTCTGAGCACAGGAAACATTATCCTGTTATGGACATAATTTTGGGATAAGGACTCTACCTAAGCAGCGTGGTGTGTTGGAGGCACAGCCACCCAGAACTCTTCCCTCAATGGGGTCTCAGCCTTCCCCATGACCAAGGAATCCATGGGAATCCAGCATTCCATCCATTTAAAGCAGAATTCATACCGATTCTTGGGAGCTGCACTGAGCAGGATAGTTTTATTTTAGTCAATTTTTCACATAAGAAACACTTCCATAAAGTTTGTCAAGAAACAGATTGCAAACATGCAAATTTCTTTAAGAGCATAGAGAAAGATTTTATGGTCCTGACTATTTTCTTTTTTTTAGAACATGTGAAGTCAACCACAGGAATTTGTAAAATATTTGTGAAAAGAATTATTCTGTATTTGAAAGTTCCACCAAATAGGAGAAACAGTGAGAAGACAATAGGGAGCAAAAAATCATTCACTTTGTGTATCTACTTGCAATCTTACTTAAAAAAAAACCCAACAAAACCAAAAGCAAAACCAAACCCTCTCCAGGGACTGATTTTGTGTACATATGCCCTCTGAAAAGGCAGGATTTATATCTCATTACACCATTAAGAAGGTTTACTGGGATTAAAGGAAGATAATCAGCTTTCGAGTTTCTCCTGCAAACAGAAGTCAGGTCTAAAAGCCATATTGACAATGAACCAGGCATTCATCCATAGGTAATACAATAAATAACACAGGTAAGGCAGTAGGGAGGTGGTGGCCACACCACCATCCCAGTATCACTTCACTGTGGCGAAAGCTTAAAAAAGCATCTTCACCCGTACTGTCTTCCATGCACTTTAATTCAAGAACTATGCAAACAGAAATTGCTGGTGAGTTTTTATATTATGATTTCTACATCCTTTATTTACCTCCTGTAAAACTATTGCCAGTGTCTGACTTTCTTCCAAGCTCTAAATTATTTCAGAATGTGGCAGTCCCATTCAGAAAGTGATGTTTCATTTCAAGAGCTCCACATGTGTGCGAGCTCACACAAGCTTAGTGGATCCAGGTTTGAATTCATTTTTCAAAGTGACACACAAAAGAATCACGTATGGTTTGTATGGAAAATGACTGAAAGGTTTTAAGGACATTAACTTTCCAAAAAATTTGGTAAGAAGCAACATTTTCTAAAGATGGTCGTAAGATTCTCAGAGTTGCATGACATTACATCCCCTTATCCCTGCTATTAATCATGACTAGCATCCAACAGTATTTTTAGAGAGTTATGTGGCAATACAGGATGCTCCTGGACTATGTTCTCCTCTTCTCTCAGTCACAAATTCTCTCTAAATTCTCAATAGTTTGGGATTTTGTTCAGAAAATCAGCAAAGGAGCTAGCATATCAGCCCAGTTTCATCAGACTCTTAGTTTACTATGACAGTATCTGTATTACACATGTGAAAGAAACAGAACTAAATCTGACATTACAAGGGAAAAAGAAAAAAAATATAGCATTCTTATGCTACATCCTGCAAATAAAGAGTTCTCCCTGTACTGGGCTGTTCAGTCCTGGAGACAGCATCTAAAAACTAAACCCCAGAAGAGCTCCCCGGGTTGGAATTAATTGGGGGTATTCTTAGTGCTAGATAGAATAGATTTTTTGCACAATAACATCATTTGTTTTTAACTACTAACAGACACTGACTTCATAACCTGGTAGCTTTTATTTATATTAAATATATAAATTCATCTTGTTAGCTACGCTGGATCTCCTTTCCAACCTCTGAAGGGTAATTTGGAGCACCATTGAGATACTAAATGATGACACTAAATACTTGGCCTTTCTAAAAGAGACACACCAAAAGTGGAGAAAAAAGTTTAAAATTGCTTAACATCAGAAATATTCTTTGTAAATTATTGAATGAAGTAGTTTGCTACTCTTTATGTTGCCCTCCTGTACCTTGAAACCCCCTTCAAAAAGAAAAACAAATATTCCGAGCAGAAACACAGTTGGCCAAAACACTCTGGATTTTTTNTTTTTTTTTTTTTTTTGCCGGGAGCGTGGAGAGGGAAGAGAGGGGAGGGAAGTGCATGTGTGTACACCATAGTAATTCTGGGGGGAGTTGTATCCTTTCTTTAAACTACAGTATGGTAATTTACTTGCCCATCTGCAAACAAGTATCAAAGGACAGGCGAGACAAAGAAACTGAGCAACTTGATTTTATCTGAGGAGTCTGGCTAGTCTTTGAATTAGCAGCCTAATTTATCTGCTAATTCCACTTCTTAATCAAAAAGCTGTCTCGAAGTCAGACATTAGCATATATTGTCAGTTTGTCAGCTGGAGAACAAAATAGTAAACCTTTCTTTCTCATATCACCAATGTTAACTGAGTATATAAATCAGAAAATATCTTATAATGTCCAGGAATACAAGAGGAAAAATGTCATACAGAACAGAGCAAATAACTGAATTATTGTAGTCACATGAGAAAAAAGCTATGTTCTGGTCAAAGCAAGGTTTTTACTGTTCAGATTTAAAAATAGCAAGTTTTGAGAGAAGGAGTTATTTTTAGGTTTGAAACAGATAATAATATTAAATCTGAAAAATACCATAAATAGCTCTGCTTTCTTTAGTACCCATGGTGAGGAACTTGATGGAACTAATCTGCATTTCCCAAACTGCTCCAGTTTCATCAAAAAGAAGCACCAAATTCTACGACTGCCCTATTTTTTGTTACTTAAAAAAGAACAACAACAGCTAGTAATATCTGTGTTCATCACAGTTTCAAGTTGGATTCAGGAACTGTGAGATGGCCTCTTTGGATGCTCTGCATTATTTATTTGGAAGCCAAGAACAAGTCACTCATCTAGGCAAGAGCAGATAATAGAGAGCAGTAACGTGTTACTAGATATCCATCATGTTTTAGCACTGCTTTTAGTACCTTAGACACTGACACTTGCTGGCCCATCCTCAATATTTTAATCTCAACATGAATATACTGGAAAATGAAAGAAACCTAAATGGGCTCTCCTATTATTATATTGTCACCAAGAATGTTTGATTAAGTGGCCAGGTGAGGGGCTGCTCTGGCAGATCCTGTGAAGCCAGCTGCAAGTTTTCCAGGAGTACAACCAGCTGCTGTTATCACCTCACCCTACATAACGTTTTTGTGTTTGGAAGAACTAAGGCAGGAAAAACCCCCAACTTTAACACAGAAGTTGCAACTCATGAAAAATGTTCACTTTGTCCAAATATATCACCCAACTTCAGTTATTCCTCAGAACTTTAAGCACGTTCTCATTTCTCAAGCCATTTCTCTATCTCAACATCTGTCTCAAAAAAGGAAATTGTTTCAAGCTTTTCTGTCTCCATGCTGCTCCTTAAAGGCTGAAGCGACTACAGAGAGGCATTTGCAAGATGTAAATGCCATCAGCATGGAAAATGAGAATCTCACCCCAGGACTAATTCAAACTGGCTTTCTTGAATAGATGTTAACTATTGGGGATACTCTCAAAATATTCTTAAGGTTGAAAAAGCTTACGGTCACAGAGTTCAGCTCTAATTTTCCTTGCAGCACACGCTCTTAACAGCAAGATTCCACACGCAGTAGATTCCCCCACACTCAGATATATGCTTGAAATTTAGATAACAGCTTTGTTCAAGGTTTACTAGAAAAATAATGAATAGTCAGGTTAATTTTCAACTTCAAAACCTGAAATGTGTTTCTGATAAATTCATCAAAAAGTTCCTATAAGCAGACCAGTTTTTTAAAAGTAATCTAGCTCCTACAGGGATTAATGGTTAGAGTTCTTATCTCAAAATTATTTCTAATAGCCTTGGTAAGCAATTATTGCACTCTGCAAGATCTCCTAAGAAGTCAGGAGCCTTTTGATAGCAGATGGCAAGTCACATAATGAATCTGCAGAGATTTTTCAGATTCTTTATATAGTAACCACAATGTCCTTTGTATAGTAAGTGTCATTTCATACTCCTTGAAACTAAAATCAGTTAAACACACATTAAAATTCTGGGCACATTGCTCAATGTAGTTTTGATATTTAGTGCTAGAAGTACTACAAATTTCTCTTAGAAGTCCCAATGCCACACTAACTTATCTTGCATTTACCTTAAAAAAAAAGAAAAAAGAACTCAATTGCCATGCATTTTTCCATTTAAAGGATTTTTTGTAAGGCTACAAATGTTTAATTGCAACAGAAAAGATGAGGGGCTGACACACCTTGAACAAAGCAAGCAACTTTCTGAATTAAACAGTTCTGGAAACTTTAGCAGCTGCTTATGGGTTTTGAACATGACATCTACCTAAACACATACACAGTGCCAAGAAAGGTTTTGTTTGGGTAGGTAATGGGTAGAAAATTCTAATTGAACCAGATTGCAAACCTAACACTCTAATGTTGAAATACACAGACTCATACTTAATATATTTTTCCCTTCATTTTTCCCTTCTTTTCACTACATGTACTTATTTATGTTTATGCAGGCACTCTTCTAAAATATTTGACTTCAAATTAAAAAAAAAAAAAAGAGGAAAAATAGCACTCTCCAATGCCTACACAAACTATTTAGAACCTATTTATACTTTACCACCACTATTCGCAACTTTCTAGCTTCCACGTAGACTAACTTTAAAAACAGTCTTAGTCTGTAATTATTCCTTTATTTGCAGTGCTGCCTAAAACTGCCACATCTGCAACCGTAAAACCAGGCATATTATGAAAATGATTTTTAAGTTTAACAAATTACATTTTAAAGTTTGACTTTTATCCTTCTAGCACATCACAGATGGTCTTTCCTGTAATAGAAGTACATGAAAGAAATCTTACTTGCCTCCTAACAGCAAAAGTTTATTTAATTTCTTTCTGTCCTGCCTCTCTACAAGAAAGCAGAAAATTAATACCAGCATAGAGCTATAGGTATTGTTCTAGCGTGACAACATGGGCTCTGTTTGACTTAAGGATCACCAATCACTGAGTTTCTGGGGTATTGAGACCCTCAGCAGAGCTCATTGATTTTTAAATATGCCTATTACAGAACAGCAAGAGGAATCTTTTATTAATCTTTTTTGTTCTACCTGCCTTGTGTTAGGAATCTCCAAGCTACACAGTTTTCAATCTGTAACCTTAAAAAAAAAAAAAAAACCACACTATATTCTCTTGACAGGAGTATTAATGAGATGCAGCTATAAATATCCTTAAGATATTTGTCCAAATTCAGAGAATACAAAGCAAATTTTTAGTGGGCGTTCCCAGCAGGAATGAATAACGTGCTGGTTTGCTACAGCATGGACAATGCAATTCCCATGTTAGCCACCTAACAATATTATTGTATCACTCTGAGGCATTATACAGCATTGTACGCCTCTGAAAGTGGGATTTTACTTCGGGTTTTTCTGTTTACATAATTTCTTTTTTTATTCAGAAAACATTATAATAAACTGAATTTGCAAATGCGACTGTCCCAATGCCAGCCCAGGTGACACACAGGGAGGCAGCCAGGGGAAGGGATGCTCCGTTTCCCCAGACTCCTCAGGCTAGGCAGCTCCAGAAAGGAAGACAGGGGCATCTCTCCCTTCGTCCCGCTGAAACAGTTCATCTAGGCTGGAAATGACAGAAAACAGGGAGGGAAATGGTGTCTCTGGTGCTGCCACTTCCAAAACCTCAGGGAGAGAGAAGTATTTGGACTAAGATAAAAATTTAGTTGCCAAAACAGCCTGGCTAACACTCTTTTTGTGCCCTCTACAGCAAAATTGGTGTAGAAATGAGGTGCCTGTGCCTGAGTGGATCAGCAGCCCGCCCACTGAAGCCCAGTGTTTCCAAATTCATTCCTGTCTCTGGGTTTTCTTCCTCCATGTCTCAATCAATGATTACTTAGGCTTGGCTGTGTTGAGCCTGTGGACAATATCAAACATTATTTGTGGCTAACACAGGATCAAACATTTGCACTTCTTCAGTACAACTGATACAATGGTTTCTGCAAGAGGGATCAATGACTTCCGTCAATATTATTTCTACAAAATGTTAATGATATGAATGACATTAAGTCAAATTGATCCAAAAAAAAATAAGCACTTGGTATTAATATATCGAGTGTATTCAGGCCGTATTGCTGCTACAATAAAGGAAAAAGATCGATTCAAGCATTGCCAAATAATAAGTTGCTAAAAATCAAACTAACAAAAAATAGATAAGCATGTGTGAGGTGTCATTTATCAGCGATGCTGCTTTGGTGGAATACCACACTGAAAGATGTTTTATTTTATTTTTTCAAAATTTAAGAAATTCCTTGAACAAATATAAGAAGACAAATTGAAAAAAAAAACCCACCAAACAAATAACATAGTAACAGGTGGATAAGTTTTTCCCTGTTCTGCTTCAGTAGTTTTGTGTATTACTTCTCCCAGTCTGATTGCAGCATTACTGTGACTATTGTTATATGACAACAGCTCAAGACCCTCAAAAGATTTTTTCTCAATCTGTTTTTCTAAAATCAACCTCCAAGATGTTCTAAAGGCGTGGCAAGTTTCCAATATGAAGGAATGATTTTTTTTCCAACAGGCACAGTCACTCTATGGTTCTTCCTGGTTGGATGATTTTGCTCATCACTGAGACTCTTAGAAAGCTTACAAACAGTTAAAAAGGGATGTGAAATGTAGATTGGTGTCCGCTGCATGCTCCAAAATCTGAGCTAGGAGGTTCACAAAGGTCCACATTAAGAGGGTCTTGTGACCAAAAGTAGGAGTCAGGTGATCTTAGAGCTGCTCTTTCAAGAAACAAACCTTGAGCCACAGTGAAGTTTCTCAATTACTTTCTCCATGAGATCATGAAGGTAACCTGACAGATTATCTGCTTAATGCTCAAAATGAGCTCCAGCATTTTCAGATGAAACAGTCCATGAGGCTGACAAAGCATTATCATCAAAAGGCATTATAAAGGCATCATTGCTACTGCTGTACCACAAGATCTCAATAATGAAAAAATAAAGATCTCATTTTATTATGCTAAAATAAACACTGAAACAAAGCAAATGGCAACTAGCATGCAATAGTGCATAATTTATCCACAGTTACTTACACTGGGATTATTATTACATTACCCAAGAGTCTGAAAAAGCACCCCCTACAAACATGACATCTACTGTAATCCAGTCAGAATTTTATATTTAAAAGTATCATTTGGTGAGCAGGGGAAAAAACAGATTAATTTTGAACACATAAATATTTCTAGGAAATGCTGTTATTTCACATACTACTTCTGTTTTCCTAGGCTTATGTATAGAATTGTGACATTACACATTCAATATTTTTGCTGCAGAAGTACACTACATTAGCATAACCAATCTCAAGCTAACAAAAAACCCAAAACACCAAAATTATTTAAAAAAAAAAAAAAAAAAAAAAGAAGGAAAGCATACCATCAGGAAAGAATAAAAAGCAGAAGACATATTACTATGGTCCGAATAATGTCACATTCCATTATTGATTAAAATGATTTTACCATGACATTTCATTCATCAGATTCCATTTCTCATTACACACAAACCCTTAATATTTATCAAGCTTACACTAGGCTTTTCTTCTCATCAAGCAATGCATTTCCTCTCTCCCCTTTAAAACTAGGTTATATTATGTTGAAGGGTCTACACTGTCTTTGAACTCTCTCTGTCTCACACTTGACCTCACTACCATCACTTTTTATCTCATTATAGTGGATATTATTAAGTATTTATGTCTAACAAGGTGACTTCAATGGTTCATCCTTTTTAAACAATCCTGTGATCATTTTCTGTTAGCAGGAAATAAAGACGTTTGATTAAATCAAGATCTATCTGCTACCACTCAGAATTAATATTCTTTCTAGTCAGGACATTTAAGACCTTCACCATATACAATTGCAATACATTTTTGATAGTTAAGGATGGAATTGTCCAATCCTCAGACATCCAGCACACACATTAATTTCAAAGAGTGATTTTAGATTTTTACAGAATTTGGGCTCAACACCTTCATTAAAGGAACAGGTTAACCCTGGAATGCATTATACTGTTATTATAGATGCCTAGGGAAGGCAAAGAATACTGCAGGTGCATAAGAAGTTTGCTCTAGATTAAATAAGTCTCTGTAATCATCTTTTGAAAATGTATTACATTGAGATATACTCCATATTAATGCTTATTATTTCTGGAAAAATATGTGAAACTAATTAAAAAAGAGATTACACTGGCAAAAAGAGGTGGCATGTAAAAGGTGATTCTGCATTCTGTATAAGTAAACCTTCCCCAAAAACTCGTAGTGCAAGTATGTACAATACAAGAAAAAGCATGTAAAACCTCAGCTCTGATATATTGCAGCTCATGAAAAAGCTCGTATTCATTTCATTAACTTTTGGACCAAATTTCGTAGGATTAGCAGTAAAACCATTTCACCTTATGGAGGTTATCTAGAAGACAAAGTGCTACCTACTCTTAATACTAAACACAGTCCTGCTTTATCTCCACATTATTATACACATCACTGGACTTTATCACTACAAACCAGTTGTGTTTGCAGAACTTCATCAGAAAACCTTCACTTTTTCTTTTCCTAAATAGACTGACAGGCTTATGATCCTCTCAATCTTAATCCTTAAAACAATTCACAGAAATACTCCAATCAAACACAATATACTGACTGGTAGAAAATCTATTAACCAAAGCAAAACAAACAACAGCACCACCACACCCCCCCACCCCCCCAAATAAAAATACACCCAAATTCCCCAAATTTCATCTGTATTATTTCAATGATTGACAATCTGAACTTTCAAAACCACATTTTTCTTTTATAAACTATCTTTTCTGTTTCAGAATTTAAAAACAAAAAAGGCTTTGTTTTCTCCTAGTATTTGTCCAGCTGTGGCAAAGAACAAAACCAAGTTAAAATATTTATGCTTTTTTTATAATTTGGATTTTAAAAATTTGTGAACCTATATATTTTGCTGTGTTTGAGATTGAGAAATTAATTAACATTCAACAATATTAGAAATTCTCATCACAATAAGTCATTTCAGACTTTGGCTTCAGGAACACAAGACAGTTAAAATGGCTTGATCATTTCCCGATTAGGCTGAACTCTAAACTTCCGAGTTTCAGCGCAGCTGGCCAGTTTCTAAGGTTTCTCCCCACCAAAAAAATCATAGCTGGACAATGATGAAGTATAATACAACATACAGCAAGCACATGGCATGTAAGCACATGTAAAAGATATTGCACAAGAATTTGACACTAACAGCTACATTACTTCCACTCCCAAGAACTAAAACAATCACTTGTAGGAAACTGGCCGCAGTAAAGCAGTGGTCGATAAAAGCAATCATGCCAGCTAAATTGTAGCTGAAGTCAGTGGCACAATTATTTTTATTTTTAAAGCAGTGACATACCAGTGAAAACATTCCACTGAAGATGAAGAGTCTGGGAAGTATCTATAAAGCAGATCCATCTGGAAGAGCAGCTGAAATAGTGAAGAGAATGAATTTCCCACTTTTAGGTGTCTTGCATAATTTCTTAACCCTTGCCCTTAGATTTCAACAGATCTCTTCAGTCTAAGGCTTTCAGTATTTAACTACCAGCCCTAGATAAATACCTGAAAAAAGGGGCCCAGTTGTCTGAGCCTCATTCGACCTTACTTAGACAAATAAAAACAAGCCATTTTCCCCACATACAGTACTTCTGTTCTGCCTAATCTTTACCTTTCTCTTTCGCTGTCTTTTACATTTCATCTGTTGATATTGCACTTTCTGCCTTCAAAATAGAAATTATTTGTGTGTTGGTGCATATTTATGAGAAACAGCAATGTGTAAGAACTCAAGCTGTGAGGAAGTCTTTACCCTGAGATCCCTGTGGTCCCTCAAAACTCTCCTCAGCTGTTGCAAACCCACAGGAGACCTATTTGTTTATGGAAGTATGCCAGGTGTTTCTCTTTCATAAATATTTAATTAATCAATCTTGTGAGGAAAAAATGCAGCCTGCACAACACTCCCGGTAATGAATATGTGTTAGCTGTCTCGATTTTTTCCCCTCAGAAGCTGATTAGTTATGTCATTTGTAAAAGAAAGCAGATCCATTGTATTTCAAACAGGGAAGCAGAGCACAGTTGTTTTGGGGGAGATATTTGTACCAAATAAGACACAGAAAAAGGGGACTAGTAAAAACTGTAGCTGTTCTGTTAGCAGAAAGGGGATGCCACAGGCCAGTGGATTTGAAAATATGCCTTTTCACTTTATCATGACGAAGAGTCAGTTCAAAGGGATGCATGAAACCCACTCACCCAGGTGTATCAGGTCACTTTACTGCGTCCTGCTTTCATGGCCAGCCAGCCCCTCCTGAGATCTGAGAGCCTTTCTCCTCCCTTCACCCATGAGAACCTATGGATCTCATCTCAGTGGGTGCAAGCAGCACTACACATGAGCTCATTTGTAAAGAAAAATAAAAGCGTATCTGAGGGAATACTGGACACACTGATCGACAATTAGATCTAAGTAAGATCTAAGATTATCAAAGCCTCCAAATTTCTTTACATTTGCTAGAAGTCCAGATTCATGTACGTGGTTAGGAATATAATACTCTGATGTAGGAAGACAAAGATACCACCAGACCATGATTCCTATGGTTGATTCCTCCAGGACCTAAGGTTGATGCCTGACTCTGCATGGTAAAAATCTACTTAAATGGCAACAAAGAGCTTGCTCCGTCACATATCTGCCATGCTCAGGGTTTGCCTGGGGTTGGGTTTGCCTAGGGCTGTGCAGAACTAAATTAAAGCTGAATAAATGTACTCAACCTTTAACTACACACAGGATTGAAAAATGTGAAAAAGTCACAAGGAACTTTATGGTCTGGCCCATGATAAACAATACAGTGACTATTACAAAGCAAAAGAAATCTCAAATGGTTCTTAGTGTTTTACACTCTTTTTTGGGCCTACTTGATTCTTGGGTAGCACACAATAGCTTTTTATATACCATAAATATATAAAAAAATAAGATACGTAATTCTCTTATTAAGGGAAGGTGTGTAGATGACACGTTAACAGGGGCTTAGTCCTTGGCAGTGCTCAGCACTGGCATCAGGGGTTGGTTACTTTCCTAATTTAGCAATATCACACAGTCATAGTGTCTTACATTGGGGCTGAAGCACAACAGTGACAGCTGAAAACGCAGTCACATAGTCAGTGTCACTGGGGCCAGGCTTTTTACTTCTACAGATTGTTACTTCGGAATTAATTCAAAAGAAAAAAACCACAAAGAAACAAACGATGTGTTTTGGATTTTGCAAAAGGAGGTGTTTTAGCTCATCATCTAATAAGGTCATATTTTTATACCAATTCTCACAGGAAGTAGGATAATAGTGACAAAAAGGCTCTAAACTAAGGAATTTTTAATTCCTGTACTTAGACATTTACTCATAGGTTTACTATGAGGTTACTCATCTACCCATAGCACAAGGTTTGTACTGATGATGGTTACCATTATTTAACTATTGTTAATAACCTTTTAAGATCTGTGGTGGGGACTGAACTGCTGCTGTCTGGCAACAATATATTTCAGCCTTGCTGCACATTTTGCAGACATGGCCCAACACACAGTATTAATCTGGCTCATGCTGAGGCTATTCTTCTTGTAAAAATTTGAATCTAAGAACTTCTTGGTTCTGGATAGTTGCACAAAATTTACATCAATTCAGGCTGGGATTTCTCCTCACAATATTTCAGTTACATGAGCAAAGAAGGGTAAATTTTCTATTTAAATTTAGACATGACAAGTCATTCTACGACATTTAGGAGTTCAACACTCATCCCTACAATAACAGATTTCTCCTTTTCTGAATTCCTTGGTTTTACACACATCATTCTTTTCCCCTTCTTTGTTTTCTTGGCACATTTCCCTTTCTAAATTGTAAATGAAAGAATACACTTTTCTTCTCATTTTCTCTCCATTCAGAGCCCATAAAAAGTAAACATGCAGAGCCAAAGTTTTACACATGAAAAAACAATGTCAGTCACCTAAAATACATCTAATTTTAAACAATGAAATATGACAATAAAACTACCATTTCATAATTCCCCTCTGCTTTATAAAATCAGAGTCAGTGTATGGCACAAAACTCTGCCTAAAATGACACAGATACCTATTAAAAAGACATGCTTGGCACTTTAAAGCACACTGTTCATTAGCTGATTTCAGTGTTTCCTCAAGTGATTATTTAAAGGGCCATTGAATACAAAATGATGGTGGCAGAATAATATGAAGTAGCATAAAAAGCTTACAACTGGTGACATCTTTAACTTGAAACACTTGACTGTACAGAATATCTTACTTATGCCATAAATGTTTCTTGCACCTATATAATTCAAATAGAAATGCAAAATAAACCCCAAAAGAATACCTTAGAAATTATCTGTACAAGCCCTTTTTCATTTAAAAGTATATTTCACATTTACACCCTTGTACTTCGCACAAAATATAAACAAATTAAATTTGTGGAGAGAAACTGTTTTACAATAATGAAAGAAGAAATCATAAATGAGACATCATCTTAAAAAAAAAAAAAAAAAAAAAGGGGGCAACCCCCCCCCCCAAATGACAGTATCTAGAGCTTTATGGCATTGATATTATCTAAACTGATTTGTTCTCTTTAGGTTATCATGTTTCTAAGGTTTTGTGACAGATATCAGTTGAGACATTTTTGAAGAACTGCCCCAGAAACCTGAAACTTCCTTATTGTTTATGTATCTATGCTGCAAACCACCATTCTTCATTACATTCCTCCCTGCTGCATCTCTTCCAGAATATATTTGGAGTAGAGTTTAGGCTAAACGCAGAGGCTGACAGGCTTTTCCAGTGGCAGACAAAGCAGTGCTTAGTACTGAGTGAATTCACAGACAAAAAGGGTACCTGTAGTGCTACAAACCTTCTAAGGCACTCTCAGTCTCCTCAGAAAACCACAGGCATGTTTTGGTTCACGTCTGACCATGTTAATTTGAAGGAGTCACTCAAGAATAGGAAAGGTTATTTGGTGACATACAGGATCAGTGTCCTTGTTATTCCCTCTTTTACTTTATGCATCCTGACCTTTTCCAGCTATCCCAAGAGGAAACTGATGTGATCTCAAAGAAACATTCAGGCATTGGTATATCATTGCTCTGTAGCTGAACTGCACAAGGATTCAGTTACCATATTTATGTGGCTGAGGTTTCTTAAGGGAACTTCTGTGGCTCAATATGACTTTCGCAGAAATTTGTTAATAATGTTAACAGAAATATATCCTGGGAATACTATATTAAAATATCAACTCCTTCTCAGAAAAGACTCAGAAAAATATCTGCCCAACATTACTACAACAGTAATTATAATCTCAAAGGGTGTAGTTGCATTATCAAGCTCCTCAGTGGATAAATTGCAAGGTCAGTTTTAGTGAGAAAACTTACCTGCTATTGAAAAATAACACAGCACTAGTTTTGATGCAGTGTGCCCTAGCATTCTTATGCAATTGATGTTTTCTTTCCACTTTTATCATTTTAGATAAAATTAAGACTTGACAAAGAAAAACACCATCACTGCCAGTGAGGACACGCAAGAAGAAAATACATGGGAAACAACAGGACAGATTGGGAAGGAGATTATAAAAAATAGTGATTTGCACAGCAATGCATCCTACACACATACACACACACACAAACCCTCAATCAAACAACAAACAAACAACACCAAAAAAAAGAGGAGGTATATATATAATGAAATATAATGCAGATCTCTCATAAATCCCCTAGTTGATCATGCAGCCAGTGGTACCCCAGCTCCAGAAAGTTATGTAGCAACCATTCACGCATAAGAGCAGCAGCAAATCTACTTTTCATTAGCAGCAGCAAACACCTCATCTTCACCGGAGGTCTATCCACTGCTCAGATGCTTTTCTCACAAAATGCAAATTTTTAAGACACATTTTTGATCACACTGATATATATGAACACACTGAGTTCCAAAACACATATTTCTTTAAGATTTTTCTCCTTCTTTTACATGGGACTTACATTGGAAATTAATAGAGCCTGGACATGGGTAGAGAGAAAGGACCGCATTCTGGCAGTCTTACACAGCTCATGTAAGATTCTTTCCTTGGGGAAGAGGCTTAACAGTATTTAGAGGAAGGACAGGAAGGGTCACACATAAAGTTTAGTACAGACAAGGCCCAGAAGGACCAATGGTTTCTTAGCGGAAAGCTCATGTCAGCCAGAACAGAGTAAAGAAATCAGACAAAGCCTCGTCTTTGCTGAAGTCACAACAGAGTAAACTGTCCCCTGGATTAATTTTACATCAGCTATCATTAGACAGCTCAGCACCTGTAGGCTGGCCAGTGTTACAACAGGTCACTAATGCTGGCTGCTTCTTAGGGCAAATTCTGCAACCCACGGTGTGCATAATGCTACAATGCAAAAGAACTCACTTTAAGTCTGTTTCCATGATTGTCAATATCGCATTTCCTGCAATACAGTGTATGAGTGACCAAAACAGAAGCCATGACATTCACAGTTTGGAACGAAAAACAAACCCTCGGTGATCTGTGTACCTACACTAATGGACCTTACATGTGATTCTGATTCATACCCCTCTATTGCTTTATGTCACCCTATGCTCAACTAACAAAGAAGAAATTCCTCCATAGTGGGGCAGTACAGAAAGTGGTAAAAATGGAAGAAATGCAGTATTGGGTGCCACAGTACAAGAAAGATACGGCGCTATCAGAGAGTATCCAAAGGAGGGCTACAAAGAGGGTGAAGGGACTTGAGGGAACGCGTGTGAGATGTGGCTGAGGGCACTTGGTCTGTTCATCCTGGAGAAGGGGAGACTGAGGGGAGACCTCATTGTGGTCTTCAACGCCATCAGGAGGGGAAGTGGAAAGGCAGGCACTGATCTCTTCTTTCTGGTGACCAGTAACAGGACCTTGAAGGATTGGCCTGAAGTTGTGTCAGGGGAGGTTTGGGCTGGATATAAGGGAAAGGTTCTTCCCCCAGAAGGTGGTTGGGCACAGGAATGGGCTCCCCAGGGCACCGGTCACAGCACCAACCTTACAGAGCTCAAGATGCATTTGGACAATGCCTTCAAGCACATGGTGGGACTCTTGGGGTGTCCTGTGCAGGGCCAGGAATTGGACTTCGATGATTCGTGTGGATGCCTTCCAACTCAGGATAAACTATGATACCCTAATTTTCCTCTGAGTGTATCAAATACTACCAAAAGAAGTCCCATCATACAAAAAAAAAAGTGGTTTAAGAGAACAATAATGAGCTGGACACTGTGGTCTACATTTTCATTGCTCTTCATAACTATCAAAAAACCTTATGCTCTAAAATGATTGATTTCAGATTCATTTAAACCAATTCTCAAATGAGCTTTTCTTTGTGACTGGAACATCAAACATTTATTTTGTTTTATTAGGAAAGGTTGATTAGTTTTTTTCCCCAGAAGCTGATCAAATCAGAGCGGTTCACTTTTCTGGTACACTAAGAACATTTAAACAAGGCCATAGTAAGAAAGCTAACACAATATAGTTATAGTATGGATATTTTTTGAATCTTTGTGAAAGATTAATGATAGTTATAAAAAGCAAAGCTTACTGATCTGTTATATGACAGACAGCAGCAAATAAAAAAGCAGATTCAGGACTATTAACAAGTATAATTATATTCAGTCATTCCTTTTAAAATTGCTTAAAGCTCAGCTGGATTTAATATTTCCTTCAATCAACAACATGCAGGATGTGTGGAAGAATAAATTATGATTAAAATACAGACAATATGAAGCAAGGAGATGTAGACCATTAATTTAATTCATGACATTTTCAACACCACTTTTATGAAAGTCATGGATTTTATTCAAATGGACTTTATAGAGCTTTTGAAGTAAGCAGTCTTTGAAGTTCCTCCTTTATTTGTTGTTACACTTATCATGAAATGTCAAAGAGAAAAGGTTTATTACTATCAGAGGTGCTTTATTACTCATTTTAGGGGGATTATCAAAATGAGAATCTCCATCCAAAGACAGATTTATCAGGTCATAAATTTTGCACATTATTTTGATAATAAAAATTGGCATTGTAATTATCCATTTCCCCCAGATACTTCCTCTGGAGGAATAAAAGCTGACAAAAACTCTACCACCTTATGAAAGTTTGACTCAGCCTACACTCATTTTTCCTGCATAATGAGGCAGGAAAATAAATTGTTAAATATAAATTGTTAAAAATAAAGCTTGATATTCACATATTCAATATCTATGAACTAGTCTGTGTTATCATATATGTATCAGTAAATTTAAAGAAACATTTTGAATTCTAATATTGAATAAAGATTTTTCTTGCTTACTATCATTATTAGGAGGGTTTTGAATTGTTTTTGGAGTATGATAGCTATGAGTCAATAAGGGTTGATCATAAAAATTAAAAACCAAAACCTAGATAATTATCTCTTTCAGCAAAAATGATCCATTTTTAGAATGGCTTGGGAGAGGAAAGATGGGAAGGAAAGAAGATACCACTATTGTCAGAAAGATGTTGTATTTCTCACTTTTGCTTCAGTGTCAATTTACAGGGATGTAGAATTCTATAAATTTCTGTCCAAGGTTGATATATTGTTACTAGGACAGAAAAATAAGGAAGGTGCACATGAACTTGCCCAGCATTCTCATTTGGGATTAAATACTGAATTCTCAAGCACTTAATAATCACAGAATCACAGAATCACTAGGTTGGAAGAGACTTTCAAGATCATCGAGTCCAACCCATGCCCTAGCCTCAACTAAACCATAGCACCAAGCACCACATCCAATCTCTTTTTGAACACATCCAGGAATGGTGACTCCACCACCTCCCCGGGTAGACCATTCCAGTACCTTACCACTCTTTCTGTAAAAAACCTTTTCCTAATATCCAACCCATATTTTCCTTGGCACAGCTTAAGACTGTGTCCTCTTGTTCTATCAGTTGCTGTCCGGAGAAAGAGACCACACTGCTGGTTCATGTTCAGTCGGCTGTCGACCAGAAGACAATTGTTTCTAATCTAATTCCACCTTTTAAGTGGAATTCTGCTTCTGAAAAAGTCTTTTGCCATTCTTGGGTAGGAACTTGAGTAAGAGAGTTTCAGAAGTGAGAAGCGAGTGCAGAGCTTAAAATTTCTTGAAGAAGTAAAGCTTTTAGACATGAAAATTCAAAACATTCAGAAAGCCAGGCCTCTTGAATCCTGTCAAAATTTTGAATCTCAATCCTCAGAAAACTTTGTGGGCAAGAAGAAAAAATATTATGGTCTTCCCAGTCTTTGACAATCCAAGATATTTCTGTAAATAATGGCTCATTGAAAATCTGCCTACATCAGTCAGGTGCTTTATAAAATCTACCACCGATTGCAGTTATTCAAATAAAAACTACATTGCATAAACCCAATTGAGAAAGTAGATATTTCACTCTCCTACAGCAAATGGATGCCAGTCATTGTGAACAATAGATCCGTGGCCTCTTTTGGCTCTAAATAAAAGAAACATTGAGGAGTTGTTTCTAATTAGGACACCATACATTAAATCCACTGCTGAAAGACAGTCTTGCAGATTTACAAGGTCTTTCATACTGAGAATGATAATAAAGGTGCAGAAAAGTATGTGTTACAGTAAAACCAGTCCAGAGTACTTTTTAGATGGCAGAAATTAAACCGTTTTGTAGGAAAATAATCTGTCTAGGTTTACCATGGCACTGCAAGAGAAATATTTTTGCCGTAGGGTTCTGCACAGAGAAAAACCACCAAGTTGCCTTAATGAGATGTTTGAAAAACAAGCACAAGGATGTGTGAGTGAGTGTATATGTATTTTGTGTTGTGAAACTCAGATCTTGATTTGGATCAGGGCTTTGATCTCTGTAGTTTCAGATGGTTCATTTTAAAGTCATAGCAAAGTCTGAGCAGAGATTCTCCAAACAAGGCATGGTATGCAATTTGGGTCCAAACCTATAACCTGCTTTATGTTTAGTGCTGATCTTCAGACAAACAATTCTCTTCTCACCACTGCCTGAAATTTCTCTGGGGACAGGGAATAGGAAGTAAAGCAAACATCCCAAATGTAAAGTCACAAAGCCCTCAAAAGACTTCCAGTTGAAACTTTAGCAAGCATGTTGTTGGCAAGCATTTACTTTTAGCAATATGCAAAAATGTTAGGCTTTGGTATATGGATTCTGAAACTAAAAATTGACCTGAAATGTGAGTAAATGGAATTTTAGATCATGTTTGTTATCCACTAAAAAATTCATTGTTCCATTTTATACATGTAGTCTTTAATTAACTTACTGACTCAGACTCATGATACTACTAATCCATTCATTTCCCCAAGCCCGCTGAAAAGTATAAAACATATGTGGGCACAAGCAAAAGACTGGGAGATTATTAAGAAGGAATTTTTAATCAGAAAACCTCAGACAGCTGGATCCTCTTCTCCCAGCTATGAAGACCAGATTGAGGACTGATTGATAACACCTGTTAACTACTGTCTTTTCCCTGAAGCTGTTGAGTCATAAGCCTGTACAACTATTTTTTTCCTAATAATCTAGTCACAATAGCACAAACCAGTTAATAATAATTCTGAGTAAAGGTTTAAAGTAGCTGCATGTACCAAGAACCCAATTTCTGCCTGACTGGAAAATATATCTAGTAAAATAGCCTTCAATGACAAGCAGAACTTGGATAATTTATACTAAAATACATATATATGTGTTTATATAAACAAATACATCTGAAGAGGACGAATTCTTGTTATAAACCAATTCTGCCTTAAATATCTGCACAAATATCCAACCTCTTTTCTTAGACCAACCTTTAATTACTAAATGTGCTATTTTGTCTTTACAGATGCCTTCGTACCTTCTTCTTCAGGGAAAAATAGATTTTTTTTCACCAATGAAATACAAAACAAAAGGGTTCCAATGGCATCCAACTATATGATAACACCACATAAAAATGGTACACTAAGTGAAGTATTGGGAATAAAAAGAAGAGCTATTGCTACAGAATTCCAGTAGCTAATAATTTTCCTTTTCTCTGTTTCAGATAAGGTAGTTCATTTTGCTTGAAGACCTCTTTTCACCGTATTACACAGACCTAAATTTCACTCCAGCCCGTGATGCCTTTGCAAGGCTTTTAATAGAAATGTATCAATAACTGTTTTCTGTGGACATACGCCATAGGAGTGAGAGACAGATGTAATTCCTCCATTCCTCTCCCTTGATCCTAGTCTACATAATTAAGTATCAGACTAGATAATCCCTTAGGTCCGTTCATTATTCCAGTCTATTTAATACCAGCATATCACTCTGGGATAGGTTACAGTGCTCTTACAGGCCTTAAAAATGTATAGGTTAAAAGATTTACAAGGTAACTGAAGTTGTGACCTCCTTCCTGGGGGAAGGGAAGAGGTATTAAAGGAAGTATAATTCAGAGAAATGTGACTTAAGTGCAGCAATAGAGCTATAACCCCCCCAAGTTATTTAAACCTTTGTCTTTTACCACATAGTCCCTGCTGGGTGAAATCTCCAGTCGGCCTAAAAGACTTAATCACCTCTGGCTGGATGAGTATTAGCAGCTCATTTGCATAAGCACTTGTCATTATCATTAAGTGTGTTTGCTTTCAGATATATTTAAGTCCACATTAACTCCTTGTTGCTTGACATTAGGATCTCTCAAATTGGCAGTGGCTGCATTGTATTTCCTCTGAACCAGTCTCCTACTTAGACATATCTAGGGCAGCTGTATTCTTTAAATACTCATCAAAGGGAAACGATTCCATCTACTGCATGAAAAATTTAAGACACATCACTTCTGTACACAGTCAAGATGTGGTCACAGAGAAATGAAAATACAGGCTCTAAAGCATAAAACAGTATAGTAAATGGGGTAGAGTAACCCAGTTGCCAGAACACCTCCCCCTGGGGCTCAGAAATCTGTAGTTGTAATCATAGTCTCTACACAGACCACTGCAACAGGCAAAATTTTAAGTGTCTGCAACTCGATGTAAAGCCAAACCCTAGGGTTCAGCATCCAGTCACTGTGCAAGAGATGCAGATTTACCGGGGACACTCAGGAAGCTTACATTCCTCTGCCATACATTCTGGGAAAACAGTTGGACATACCTGCTTCTGTTCTTCATTGTGTTGGCTGCATGTACCCCATTATGGAAAAAAATTAGGAAAAACTTCTTTACTGTGAGGGTGTTGAGGCATTGGCACAGATTTCCCAGAAAAGCTGGGGTTGCCTCATCTGTGGAAATGTTCAAGGCCAGGTTGGATGGGCTCTGAGCAACCTGGTCTAGTGGAAGGTGCCCCCGCCCATGGCAGGGCGTTGGAACAAAATCATCTTTAAGGTTCCCTTCCAACCCCAGCCCTTCTTTGATTCTGTGGACACTGTGAGGAGGTGACACCTCAGGAAGAAGAATCAAAGAGCTCTCAGCAGAACCACAGTGCTGCTGCTTGGGGCCGGCAATCTCACCCTTCCCCAAGGTCTGAGCAACTCTGTGGTAATCCTGGGCATGGATCTTTTCAAGCGTCTCTCTCCTTTCATCCCAGAACATGAACATTTTGGACTTTCTGAGACAAAGACAACTGCCCTTGAGAGATGAGGGTACTGAAGCCTAGGGCATGAAAAATGCTCCACAAGACAGGGAGAGACATTATTTACCTGCTGGTTATGGTAAATAACCAGGAAGAGAGACCTGCCTCTAAGGCTTACTTTCTGAACTTCCATACATTTTAAATTGGTGAAAACAGAAGCAAACTTGAGATCTAGAATGAAATTACGAACCTCTGATGAACATGAAAAATCTGATAAGCTAAAGAATCACATCCCTTTCACTTCGTCTCCTTCAGGGCATGTGAGTCCTGAGAGACTGGTTTTCTAGTTTTCTACCTAATTTTGGAGAGCATTCATCTTGAAAGACTTATTGCTCTGGATAAAGCACATTTTCAAAATGAAACAAGAGTTTTAACTGAAAGTAAAACCAAACCTTGGTGTTCCACTGCCTAGTAAAGCAGCCTAACCATTAAGCTACTGATATAGAAGTTAAGGACTATGTAGCAATGGCTTTACTCTAAAAGCATTTTAACAGTTTTAAAATAAAACTTCTAATAATTATTAAGAATTAATATCTTATAAACATATTTTTATAAGAAACTACTTTCATCTGACATCTTCCAGAAATGCTCAGAGTTTATGGACCTGGATGGGTATTTAAGTATGAATCTGTGTAGTTTCTGACTTAATTTTGCAGAAACAGAGACCGGGTCAGTTCTAAGCCTGCCACATGACATTTAACTTATTAACTGACAAGAACTTAAAAGAAACTTAAAAGAGAGCTTCTCAGGAAGATTAGACAGCTCTAAACATTTCGTCTCAACATCTGAGCAGGTTTTTTGGACCATAAGTTTTACTTCAGATGTCAGATCCCCAATTCATGTTTCCAAAATAACTGTTCACATTTCCTTGCTCTCCTCTGACAATGAACAGATTAGTGCAGAGTCTGTTCTTCTAATGTACACAAAAGCCACATTTCAGAACACTTCCGCATACCTCTTTAAGTCAGCGGTAAAAATATTCCTTAGCGATTCCTGAAAACCTGGGTTACAAAAACCCCTTCTGCTGCAGTGACAAAACATGTGGTAATGGCAGCCTCGGGCTTCCCCATGTAAAAGTTAGGCTACAAACATCTTGAAAACCTTTCTTGCATTTTCATAGCATGAGACTTAAGGCAAAAAGACTAATATAATCTGCTGCTATATCAAACTAACATATTATATATTCAGGTCACATTAATAATTAATTTCTTACATATGGTATAAAATGCACATTTTTACATCTATTATTTTTCTTGAGAATAACATGTGAACTGTATTTTGCATATAGCTCTGTTTATATTTGTGGTAAACTATGAGTAAACACATGTTTATCCATGCAGAATGGATGTTTTTAATAAAAGTTAGTCACAGTCAGGATTCTTAACTCATTGTTTTCTACAATCTCACTATTAGAAGTCTTTTAGGAAAGGAGGAATCACATCCCTTAATAATCTGTTGTTTTATTTTTTTAGTATCTCCTGTGCTGAAACATTCATAACAGAAACTTACGTTGGAGGGCAAAGGAAAACAGACTTGTTTAGAAATCTTAAATGGGCAAAGTAAACAAAGTGAATATCATTTGGTAGTAATCTATGAAGTAGAATTATAATTTTTGGAGGAGTTTTATCAGTGTCTGAGTTGGGTGCACCATTGTTTGGCAAGTTTTCATACTTGTTTCCAAAATGGATGTGTACAGTCCTCACCTCACGCAATATTTTCCTACAAGGAGAAAGCCTGAGTTGTTGCTTACGTTAATGTGCACTAGGTCATGCCTGCTTTCAACAATTCATATTAAATCCATGTTATCTCTGCATGTACTTGTGATAAGCTTGTAAACCTGTAAACAACATTCATCAGTATATTCACAGCTGAAATTAATTTTGCATCTTTTCCACTAACCCTCTCTTTCAAGGGTCTTGTAGAAATAATTTCCTGATAACGTAGAAATGTCACTCATATTTCCCAAATTTTAATGTCAGGCATAGTCACCTCACTTCCTGAAAGTATCACAAAATACATTTTTAAAGCAAACAGGATTGAACATCTATAAATCTAACAAGAATGTAATGAAAAATAACACTAGGACAGATAAATTGCCGGCCCTAACCAACTTTGGCAACCAAGGTACCATGGATATTTCTACTTCTACTCCTGTTCACAACACAGACAGACCCCTGAACTGAAGTCTGTGAAATACTGACACAAGAACAGAACCTTCCGAAGCATTTCCTACTTAGGGATTGCAAGCAAATTTTCTTTTAAACATTTGTTTCTAAAGCTGTATCTGAGAATGAACAAGGTATGACAGAATAGAATGTATACTATTCCTAATATGGTCTAAAATAATCAAATGGATAAAATATAACTATAAATGTGTAATTCATAAAAGATTTCCCATTAAAATAGTTTCTTCTCTATTTTAAAATAGAAAAGGAAATATTTACGTTTTTTCTACTGTAAATATGAAGAGCAGGTTTGTTGAATACAAGCTTATCTGAAAGATAGCAGTATATTTGAAACCATGATATTCTGAATGGAAGACAGGTAAATTTTTTTTCCATAATTTTATTTATTTTATTTTACAGTTAAGAGATTTGGTCCTGGTACTAGTATAGAAACTCTTATTTGGGAGCCAGGTACTCTGCTTGATAGAGACAATTCTTGTTCTATTTCATGCAGATGAGATTGATGAAAGACAGTTCTAACAATAAAAAATGTACATCAGCACAAATATACTTTTCTTGACGTCAATATCACCTCAGCCTACAGCTCACTATATACAGGTAAACAGTCTAAAACATAAAGCAGAAGACAGTGGAATACTACAGTACATTTTTTTGCCTTATCTCTATAGTCATTAGGCTAAGTGTCTCGGAAAGGAAAACTATGAAGTGTATTAATCACCAATAGGTTTCTCCACAGAATGCTTACGCACGTCAGTCTCTTCACATGTTAAACTCTTCAGGATAATAATTTTAAAAAGCTATTTTCTAGACAACAATACTAAAATAAAAATAAAGACAAAGCACCATTAAGTAAATGGGTTTTTACCTAATGGCAGTTAACTCCAGTCATTAGGTAAACTATATTAATGCACATCACTCCTTATGTCAATAATTTAATATTCCCCAAAATAATTTACACAAACATAGATAAGGATTTAAGAAAATAGCAAGAGGAATTAATCTAATGCTCCCTGAGTCAATAAAGGAGTCCTGTGAAGGCAGTTCCTGTAGTTACTCACACAACACAAGGGAGACGGGCTGAGGTAGTCACGCATGGATTTCCAGAGGGAGAAAGGAGCTTTAGGTCTCCATAATTGGAATCACCAAGTGCCACAAATCATAGTGACAACTGCCAAGTTTATGAATTAGGACCTGGAATTAAGTCTCCCAAATTTGGATCTTGCTGCCACTAAATATAAAATTTAGACTCCTAAGTACTGATGATATGTGTCATTAGATATCATGTTTAGATTCATCAATGCTAATGACCTACGTGGAATAATTAATACCAGTAAAAGATCAGGTCTGTAAACCTTTCCACACTGTCTACAAAAAGTCTCAGAATAAATGAAAATTAATACTGTGTTCTCTGTTTTCTGATACACAATGTGATATGACAGTGGCTTTTCCTTTTTCTTAAAAGGTTCACTCCAAGACAACAGAGGATGGAGTGATCCTGCAGATGCAAATTACCATAGTTACTGTTTCTCTAAGTTAAAGTGACAGGTATATTACAATATATTTACAAAACCATGATATAGTTTTGGAAGATTATCAAGAGAACAATGAAGAGAAATGCCACATTTGTAGCTAGCACAGGACTGGATAATCTCCTGGAAAAACTGGCTGCTCATGGCTTGGATGGGTGGACTCTTCCCTGGCTAAACACTGGCCGGGTGGTTGAGCGTAGGGTGGTGGTGAATGGAGTTACATCCACCCGGGATAAGTCAGTCGTGGTGTTCCTCAGGGCTCAGTTTTGGGAATATGCTGATTAATAGCTTTATCAATGGTTCTGTGCTCACACAGTCATTTTGCAATTTGGGTGGGAATGTTGATCTGCTGGAGGGCAGGAAGGCCCTTCAGAGGGATCTGCACTGGCTGGATTAATGGGCCACATGGCTGGTCCTGCACTTGGGTCACAACAACCCCCTGCAGCCCTGCAGGACTGGGGCAGAGTGGCTGGAAAGTTGTCCATCATGAAAGGACCTGGGGGTGCTGGTCAGCAGTGGCTGAACATGAGCCAGCTGTGCCCAGGTGGCCAAGATGTTTTGGGCACCCTGGCCTGTATCAGCAATTGTATGGCCAGCAGGACCAGGGCAGAGATCGTCCCCCTGTGCTGGGCACTGCTGAGGTCACATCTCAAGTGCTGTGTCCAGTTTTGGGCTCCTCACTACAAGGAGGACGTCGAGGGTCTGGAGGGAATCCAGAGAAGGACAATGGAGCTGGGGAAGGGTCTGGAGCACAAGTCTGGTGAGGAACAGCTGAGGGAGCTGGGGGTGTTTAGCCTGGAGAAAAGGAGGCTCAGGGGGGACCTTATTGATCTCTAAAAATCCCTGAAAGGGGAGGTTAGCCTGGTGGTGACTGGGCTCTTCTCCCAGGTAACAAGCAATCAAATGACAGGAAATGGCCTCAAATTGCAACAGAGGAGGTTTTTGGAATTGATATTAGGAAAAATTTCTACATGGAAAATATTGTACAGCTGGTCCAATGAACAGGCTGCCCAGGAGAGTGGAGTCACCATCCCTGGAGGTATTTAAAATGGATGCAGATGTGACACTGAGGGACATGGTTTAGTGGTAAACTTGGTAGCACTGGGTTTATGATTGGACTCAATCTTAGAAGTATTTGTCAGACTGAAGCATCTTATGATTCTATTCTGATCTCCATTCTATTCTAATCTAAGAGGAGAGACCATCTCACAATTCCTGGAAATACCTATTTCTTCTCTTTAATATCATTTGGATTACTCAAGCTTAAACTGAAACTTTGGTAGTTTTTATTGAGGGTTCCATGAGAAAATGGTATGCGCTGATCAATAACTGATCAAATTCTGACCCTTTCATTTTGATTCACACCAAAATGTTGTATATGACCACACCAAGAAAACACTACTGAAAACCTGTACTTTTCCTTTCCACTTGAAAACTTTTGCAAAGGCGTGCAGTTCCTTGGGTTTCTTTCATTAAAAGGCTCTATTAATCATACTAACACTATAACTCTCACTTTGCCAGACTCCTGCATTTCAACATTTAGGTTTAATTGTTTTTCAACAATGTACCCTTTAGTATGCATTAAGGTACAAATAAATTTTCTTATGCAGCAGGAACTTTTCCATTGCAATGTCATTAGTTTTTTTTAATTATTCTTTTAAGGTAATTTAATAGTCCGTGCAACCAGAAGGTCACTTTTCGTCCCTTTATTTTATGTCTCTGCATCATTTATTGGCATAAAATAGAGAATTTGGGTATTTTTGCCCAAGCGTGATCTAAATGTCTGTTTATTCTTATTCTTTCTTTAAAAAAACTTTCATTTCTTTGCCTTCCATCCTTAGGCAAGTTCCAAATAATGCATGTCTTGGTAACCTCCCAAGTTCTCCATCCAGTAATTAAAGTTTTGGCTTTTAAAGTAACGGAACATGCTGTGCAGAGTCGACACAGAGTGCAACAGCCAGCTTTTAACACGAAAGAGAATGGCACCATATTGATCATAAAAGGTGGTTCTTTCACTCCTTTTTACTGGTGGAAAAAAACAACAAAACATTAAGTTGTCTTCTGACCTACTTTTGACTTTCCCTGTGAAACTTGTAAATGAAAGAAGACGAAATTTCTCTGATGCAAAACAGACATTGCGATGTTTGAATCAGAGGGACTGTAAGAATAAATACAGGTGTGTATTAAAATTCAGAGAAACGTCCTTGTCTGGGAGCCTACATCTTCCACTTTCTTAGTGCTACATCTTGCACTCAGCTCTGAATGTCAGATTTTCCACAGCACAATGACACTTCAAAGCAGCACTTGTCTCTGCTCAAGTAATGTGATGGCAGAATTAAAGGGATGATCCACAATCTGGTGTAAACTAGAGCTCATTAAAAATAAGAACATTCTCCATAAATTTAAGGTGAAAAGATATCTTTTATCAGGCTTTAAAATTTGCATTAGTTGCGCAGGAAGGCAGCATCTGAGCTGTTAAGATGGCAGCTGTTTGGACATGCATGATAACATTCTCTGACCCTGCTTCCACTAACACATGTGGGACCATGTGTACGGCGGTGTCTCAATCTCACGGCAATATTGAGAAAATAGCCCCACAAAAACTGATAATCGTCACAAGAGGTGGTGGTAGAGAACTTAAAATTACATCCAAGGTGATTGCCTCTAAGAGAGCTGGTGAAAGAAACCACAAAGAGAAAAGCAAATCTTGTAGGTCTGAGCAAGGCACACAGTGCCTGTGGTTCAAGATGAAATTATTGAAGCAATACTCTGAAATACTCCAGCTACTGCTGTCTTTAAAAAAGTGACCAAGCAAAACGTTCATGATAGTATATTAAAATTCAAAGAATTTGAAAAACATAAGAAAAAGGAATCTTGTTGAATCTAAATTGAAAAGAGCTAATTAGACAAGACCCTTGTAAAGAGCATGGATTCTATCTGAAAACAGCACACTATAGGTTGAGGGTGCACTAGGTATTAACCAATAAAATCAGTCTATGAAAACCCACCACAAAAAATCAAACCCCAAAATCTAACCCAAAGAAAAACCTAGAATAACTAAACACAGTGCCTAGTAAAAGTAAGACATACTTCTGAATTAAGAGCATAGGAATCAAAAGCAAGGAAAACAAAGAACGCACAGTGTGGGGCAAGTTAGATTTCAAACCAAAGGCAGACCAAAAAGGTTTTGAGAAATAATTTGCTAAGCTCTTTAAAAATGCCTGTAACAGCCTGTTCTAATACATTAGAAGCAGTAAGCTGGCAAGTGCCTGTAAGGTTGAGAGATGACAGAAAAAAAATTAAATAACCTCTTTGTGCCCTTCACCACAGAAAAAAAACCCAGATATATTTTCACAATTACATCTTTCTTAATATAGGAAAATTTGAATAATGTTCTCAAACAGAAGTGTCAATAAAAGTGGCTTTAGCTGAAATGGAAAATAAAATAACTAGTTGTATGGAGTCAATGGTGCTCATTGAGTATTTCTAAGGGAACTTTAAAATACCGTTTATAACACCTGTGTGATGCATTTCACCACTTTTAAAATCAGTCTTGCACAGAATGGCTGAGTGATGAAGGCACCTCTGGAGATCACTTAGTGATCTGTGTCAAAAGCCTCAGTAAAGTCCAGATAAACAACATCCACTTCTCTGCCCTCATCCCCTAAGTCAGCTGCCTCAGTGTGGAGAGCTGTCAGGTTGCAGAGGCATCAACTCATACTGGCGGCTCCCAGCCCTTGAGCCTTAAGAAGGGTCCTGTAATTGCTAAAGCCAAATTGCTGCTGTAAAGTTCCGCCCATTAGGTGTTGACCTGGAAGGCCCATCCACTCCCCTCCTCAAGCCTTCTCTCTCAGGGACAGGGTAGAAGACACAGCCCCCAGCTCCCTTGCCCTACACCCTCTGCCTCAAACTGATCCCAGCTGACATGCATTGGGTCTTCCCTGGTCGTGGGGGAAACATCCAAGGGCTGGATGAACCTCGGCCTTGTCTCCACCATGTCCAGGCTCTGAGCTCCCAGCAAGCAGCAACCCTTCCTGGGCAGCAGCTCAGCTCGGCAGGCAGGGCCCTCCATCCTCCATCCTCGGCCTCTGGGAGTCTCCCACCGTGATGCTTCATCACTTCTCCCAGTGCTGCTCTGTGGCTCAGGATCTTGGCTGCATGCAGGTCCTGGTGCCTCCTCTGCATCTCAGGTGCTGACCTGATCTTCCTTCTGTGGCCAAAGCCCTCCAGCCTTTACTGTCAGGGGTTAGATCCCTACTTCACAGCCCCATAAGCACAAAACCTGCCTGCTTCCCCTTGGGTACCCCTGGGGACTGAGTCTCCCCTTTCTCTGGGGTCTCAGAGAAGCCCCATTTATCTCCTTATCATCTGCAGTGCTGTGCCTTTCTTCCATGGCGCCTCTGCTTACTCCCTGTGCCAGAGTCAAGAAGAAAGGGGAAGTAACAGCAGACCTTGAGCAGGGCTTTAGCAATGCCTGAACATTGTACATGTCCTTACTTCCATACCAGGGAGATCAATAAAAAGCATTCGAAAAGATTACACTTACTGGGTGAAAAGATAAATTTAATATATGAGGGACACAATAACCACCAGCTTTTATGGAAGGAAATAAATCTTTTAAAATCTACTAGAATTCTTTGGGGAGAGTAACTGTGGATACATGAGTGTGAGGAGGGCAATATAGAGCACATGGATTTCCACATCCCTTTTGACAATGTCCCTCACTAAAAATTCCTATAGAAAATAAGCTACAAACAAGATAAGAGGTATGACCATGTCATGGACTAATAGAGGTTCAAGAACAAGAAACAAAATAGCTAGTATTTCCTGTGAGGATAAGTTCACAACTGGAAGAGCCCTGCAGAGCTGTTATGTAAAGGCATCTTAATGTTCAGCATGTTCATAAATAATCTGTAAAGGAGAGTGGATATGGAGATGAACAAACTCGTTCTTGTTAATGGTGGATTGAAACTGAAATGGACTATCAAAAGTCACAAAACGCTCTCANGCCTCCTCTGCATCTCAGGTGCTGACCTGATCTTCCTTCTGTGGCCAAAGCCCTCCAGCCTTTACTGTCAGGGGTTAGATCCCTACTTCACAGCCCCATAAGCACAAAACCTGCCTGCTTCCCCTTGGGTACCCCTGGGGACTGAGTCTCCCCTTTCTCTGGGGTCTCAGAGAAGCCCCATTTATCTCCTTATCATCTGCAGTGCTGTGCCTTTCTTCCATGGCGCCTCTGCTTACTCCCTGTGCCAGAGTCAAGAAGAAAGGGGAAGTAACAGCAGACCTTGAGCAGGGCTTTAGCAATGCCTGAACATTGTACATGTCCTTACTTCCATACCAGGGAGATCAATAAAAAGCATTCGAAAAGATTACACTTACTGGGTGAAAAGATAAATTTAATATATGAGGGACACAATAACCACCAGCTTTTATGGAAGGAAATAAATCTTTTAAAATCTACTAGAATTCTTTGGGGAGAGTAACTGTGGATAGATGAGTGTGAGGAGGGCAATACAGAGCACATGGATTTCCACATCACTTTTGACAAAGTCCCTCACTAAAAATTCCCCTAGAAAACAAGCTACAAACGAGGTAAGAGGTATGACCAGGTCATGGACTAATAGAGGTTTTAGGACAAGAAACGAAATAGCTAGTATTTCCTGTGAGGATAAGTTCACAACTGGAAGAGCCCTGCAGAGCTGTTATGTAAAGGCATCTTAATGTTCAGCATGTTCATAAATAATCTGTAAAGGAGAGTGGATATGGAGATGAACAAACTCGTTCTTGTTAATGGTGGATTGAAACTGAAATGGACTATCAAAAGTCACAAAACGCTCTCATGATACTGGATGCCTAGGTAATATATTTGTAAACGTAATAGAAATGTGCAGGGAAAACACCAAGTTTCCACCTCCCAAAAAAGAGGTTTTGAAGATCTTGTGGATATTTGGCCATACTTCTCATTTTAATGTTTAGCTGCAGTCTGAAGGAGAGTTAATATCAGGAGAACAGAGAACAAATAAAGAACAAATAAAATATTTGTACCAATGGACACTCTTTAACATCTGACTTTTGAATGTTGCATATTGCTCTGGTAGCCCAAATAAGAAAAAAAAAAGGGCACAGAACTAAAGAAAGAGATAGAAAGAAGGGCTAAATAAAAGGATAAAGAAGTTACAAAGTTTAAAATCTTTTAACACTTTTCAAAAAGAGATAACTTTGAGGGCGTATCGGGTCTGACAGAGGTAAGTAGCTGAACGGGTGTTGATAACAGAGCAGTGTTTTGGCTACTGCCGAGCAGTGCTGTCCCTCTGACATTCCTTCCCCCACCAAAGGGGGTGGGAGTGGGCAAGATCCTGGGAGAGGACACAAGCAAGCCAGCTGACCCAAATCAGCCGAAGGGATATTCCATACCATATGACGTCAGCTCAGGTATATAAGCTGAGGAAGAGGGGAGGAACGGGGAGGCATTTGTGAGTCTTCAATGTTTGCCTTCCGGAGGAACCACTACGCGTGCTGAGGCCCTGCTTCCCAGGAAGTGTCTGAACATCGCTGCTGATAGGAAGTAGAGACTGATCTTTTTTCCTCTTTAGCTCTTGCGTGTGCAGATCTCCTCTGCTTGTTTCTTTCTTTTTTGCTGTAATAAAACTGTCTTATCACACCCTGCTGGTCTTCCTCCATCTTATTCTCTCCCCTGTCCCAGTGGGAAAGGGAGTTATAGAGCGACTGAGTGGGCACCTGGCACCTGGCCAGGGTCAACCCACTACAGGGGGAAAGAGTGAGATATGTCTGGTTGTACAGGTATAATTTCAAGGAAATTGATAAAATTCGTATGGTGAGTAAATATGAAAGATTTTATCTTCCTCAGAACGCAACAACTAGAGGCATCAACTTAAGTTATCACAGAGCTGTTTGGAAAAGAGCAAGGACGGGGTTATTTTTGCCACAGGGTACATAATTAAGCTGTGGAACCTTTTAGCACAGGACGTATATGTCAGAAACTTAATGTTAAAAAAGCAGTTAAAGGAATTCACAGAAAGGTTTGTGAATTGTATAAAACACAAATATGGATACCTCCACTTCAAATATGAATGTCTGCTTCAGAAAAGGCTGTAGTTTCCAAAATCAGAAGGTTATGGCACAGGAAATATAATTCTGTTTTTATATTCTTTCCCTAATCATCTGCTAGTGGCCACATGGAAAAGAGAAGGCCATACAAACTGCACCTTCAGCTGGAACCGGGATAGCTGATTGTATTTTCTTTAAAATTAGAAATGAACTATTTCCCTACAGTTTGAAATCCTTTATCATTCCAAAGTTCTCATTGAGATAGCCCATTATGAATTAGCTTGATGAATGAAGAGAATAAAGTTCAAAAACAATTCTGTGGTAACAAGCACATTTTAGGTATTTCTAAAGAAGAAACAAACCTACTTTTAATTAGTAGCAGCAGGAGAATTTAGATGTAAATTGCAGTCCATTTTTTTCCCCTGAAGAAGTGGGAATTTAAAAAGCCAAACAATTGATTTATTCTGATCTACACTTCTTTTTGAAAACTATGAAACTCTCCTGGCAGCTTTCCACCCATCATCGCATTCCTAATTATCAAGGTGAACATTTAAATTTGCTTTATCTACTCTTTACCTTTAAAACAGCATTTTCTCCCTGGATTTCAGCTAAACACAGCTGGAAACTCTAGATAAACGCAGCCATTTCTGATGGAGACCAAAGTGTCTCTCAGATGTTCCCTCAAATGTGCTAAAAAAGCTACAAACTGAGTCACTTCCACAGTAATGGGATTAGAAATAGCCTGCAGGGATGCATGTGCCAAATGGTGCCAGCTAGCAAGGATTATAACAAAAAACTGTGACATTATAAAAATACCTCAGAGTGAGGCTCTGGGTGGTGGAATTGTGACTTGCCAGCTCAAAAGAACGTGCCTCATTAAAATGATGGGAGAATGCCGAAGCAGTGATTTGTGCAGAAACATGATCCTTCTTGATAGCTGAGTAGCTAATTTGTTTCAAAAACCTTGTCACTTGACCATCAAATTCATAAATGTCAATTAGAGCTAAAAAAAAGAAAAAAAAAAAGGGTGGTGAGAGGGCATAGTGGGGCAAAGAAGGGAGGGAGAGAATGGGAGGGAACGTTGGGGAAAGATCAAGCTTCAAAAGTTTGGGGTTTTTTAAAAATTCAGACATAAGGCAAAAAAACCAAACATAGCAATATAACACGAAGATCAAGGGCGAGCAAATTTTTAACCCTGTATTATGGAAAACATTTGAAGATAAAATGTTCAAATTAGCTCTTAGGTTTCTACAGAATTTCAAAGGAGATGAAAGCCCCTGTCTGATGAAGATTAGAGGGTGCTCAGCATTTCTGAATTGTTTGTTTGGCACATAAAGCCAGAGAATACTTCTTAGGTCACTGTTCCCCTAAACCACCTTATGTATGAATTAAAGCTATATAAGAGTGTGACTCCCTCTTCAGAAAGGTTTGTGTCCTGTAAAATGGCATTATTCCTGCAACTCGAACCATATGTGGCACTAAGGTCTTGAAATCTGAAAACTGTGTTCAGGCATCAAATACTGCCTGGAAAAGTATTTGACACAGTCCTCACCTGTGGAAAGGGAAAATTTACCAGCAGCTCCAGTAGCACAGCCTTTGGATAAGCAGCTACTCTTTTCCCACATGGAAGAAGGCAGATTGGGTACTGAGAGGAAGAGGCTGTCCCTTACCAAACAGATGCCTACAGAGAAGCACTCAGCTCTGAAGTACCTGGGTCTAATCCTCCCTATCCTTGGACAGGAGAAAGGTTGAAGAAAAAGAATATTTTCATTTCAGCAAACTCTTTTCCTTCCTAAAAAAGGAGGGGATATATTCTGGTTCCCTTAACAGTATCACATAAGATGAGGAAGAGGAAAGAAGAGGGGTAAATTAAAAAAACAAAACAAAACAAAACAAAACAAAACTCCAAAAAACAAGAATCTTAGCTCACACCAATGTGCTTTATGATATTCCTGTTACATTTACATGAAAATTTCTATTACATGATGACCAGTGTTCTTTTCTCACAAGTCACTACACTGTATTTCCTGAACTAAAAAAGGAATGACACTGTCTGATTTTTTTTCTCTTCAGCTATAAAAATACTTTGGAAGAAAATCTTCAGAGAATCCCAGAATCACGTAATCAGTTAAGTCATCTAGTCCAACCTCCCTGCTCAAGCATGGTCACTCGGAACCAGTGGCCCAGGACCATATCCAGGTGAGTTTTGAACATCTCCAAGGATGAAGAGTCCACAAACCCTCTGGGTGAGCTGTGCCAGTGCTCTGTCAGCCTCACAGTAATGCAGCGTTTTCTGGTGTTCAAAGGGAACCTCCTGTGTTTCAGTGTGTGCTCATTGCCTCAGTGATCCTGGGAGCCACTGTAAAGAAAAGAACCTGGATCTGTCTGCTCTGCATCCTCCTTTCAGGTATTTGTACACATTTATAAGCTTCCCTATGAGCCTTCTCTACTCCAGGATGAACAGTCCCAGCCCCTCTCAGCTTTTCCTCCTATGTCAGAAGTTCCAGTCTCTTGATAGTTTTTGTGGCCTTTCTCTGAATCACTCCAGTATATCCAGGTCTCTCTTGTGCTGGGGAGCCCAGCACTGGTCCCAGCACCCCAGATGTGTCTCACCAGTGCTGAGCAGAGGGGAAGGATCACCTCCTCCCGACTTGCTGGCAATACTTTTCCTAATGCCAAAATGTAAACTAAATCTCTAAGATCTTAACAAGAAAACAATGTGGAACCTAAGCTGAGGTCAACAGGCAGCTAAGTATAAATTCATAGAATTAATTTTCCATTCCTAGAATACAGTAAGAACCTGACAATGTATTTGGCTTTTGTTTTTAAATATTTAAATATTTAAATATTCAAATCCTGGTTAATGTACGTTTCAGCATTAGCTTTTTCTGATTTCTTCTGGGTTTTCTTTTCCTTCAGTTAATCTTACCAGAAAAGTCAAGCTCAATTAGTAGCTCTGGGAATTCAAAAAAATATTGAGGTGCATAAATCTGTCAAAATAGTATACATGTTGACAGACAGACCACTCACTATACCTTTCTTAAAAAAGCTAAACAACAGTTCCATTTTATAAAAGCTCCTCAGTATTTTTCTGCTTGTTTACTTGAAAGTTTCAGCTCAGTGTACATAACATGGAATACTGTATACTATTTGCCAGCAAGTAACCTAAAATTAGAATAAGGTCCTGTTCCTCTAGCTGCAGAAACATATGTGATACTCTACATGTAACTGAACTCCAGTGCAGTGCAGTTCCTTCAGAGAACCTCCTCAGTGAACACACGGCGTTAAACGCAGTCAGCTGCATTAGCGCTCCGCTCGCATTCATTTCAAAGTCATCTCTTCCTTAAGGTACTTTGTCTAAATATTTTATGAAATAGATGCCAGGCATCTTAACTGGCTATGGTTCTCCCTGTTGTCCTGTGATTAAATACTTCCTCAGTAAACTCCGAGGGGAAATAAGCCTTTAAATTTATGATTGAGATAAAGAAATAAACTTCGAGTATGAGTCACTTGCCACTCTTCCATTCAGGTGCTTCAAGGCATATCCTGAGCATTATTAGGTAGGAAATTCAGGGCACTGAATGACTTTGGAAGAGCTATGGCAGTTTACACCAGCCTCCCATGAAGGATGGCAAACAGTGATCTCACAAGCATTTTATTTTGAAATATTCACAATCTTTAGCTATGCCTATCTAGACCTTCTCCTCCTCAGGTTGTAAAGCATCTAAAAAATTATGTGTCTTATTTTTGTATAATAAATATAAAGAAGTGGGTTTGTACTAAGAAATTAATATTTTTTTAACTTCACTGCTGTAAAAGGGGCAAGAATCCTTGAAAAAGTTGTGATCGGCTCTGCAGATTCAGCATGTACAAGGTGGGGAATGGATGATGGGAAGCACCCTACACTGATTCCTGTATAAAAGCTTTCCTTATTTGTTAATATTTAAGGACATCTAATTTTCCACATCAGAATATTAATATCCCAAATTATTTGTTAGTCCCACCTAACCTCTAGTCTTTCTGACTTTTGCGTCACCAAATCAGTTACATTATGGTGGGTCGTTTCCAAAATCAGGAGTAAGTAAGAGGAAAAGCATTTAGAGGTCTGATGTGTCCTGTACCAGTACATTTAGTATCCGTAGTTATCCCAAAGTCCTAAGCCTTTCTTATCTGGCCATTCCTGCTCGAGTGTTTGTACAGCAGCAAACACAACTCATCATAACTCTTGTCTTGGCCATTCCAACACAGCCAGTACACTAAATTTTGTCAGTGAGTAACATTTTAAAAGCAATTCCCACTGATCTTTTGAAAAACACAGCGAACCCCATGATATGGTGGACAGCACCAACAAAATTACATTATAGAGCTCCTCTAAAGGCATGAATTTTAAGATATGTACATCTTAGAAGCAAGACTGTCTCAACTGAGCATGCAAGCAGGCACTTCTTTGCTGCAAAAGAACAGGACAATTTTTCTGTCTTTTGGTTCAACACAAGTGGAAAAAAATACCACGTTTTAAGCTTTGCCATTTTTGAGTCTTTCTACGTCTATGAAAAGGAAATAATAATTTTATGGCAATTAAAGTAATGAAAACTCACAAGCAGAAATCCCAGAAGGGCCACTGCAGGACACCAGAGGATGTTATGTGTGTTGGAGTCACTGAACACGCTGTGGTTTGAGGGTCTGACTCCTTTCTCTGCTATTGAACAGGTTGCTGAACTCCTGAAAGTTGAGTGCTCAGGATGAGTGCTCAGGAAATTATATTACCAGAGTGCTATAAAGGTCAAGGTAATACTATATTCCATTTTTCTTTTCTCTATGTTGAATCATGGATTAAGAACTTCATTCTCTTTATAAATTACAGGAGAAGAAAAAATATATGCTGGGCTAGATACTCCCTGATCTAAAAATGGTACTGCTTCAGTTGCCTGCTGTGAAGCCAGAACACCATTTATCACTTGATGAGCCCATCCTACATATCTGTTATGATAAAGTACAAAAATAATTGTGCAACTACTCCTTTGACAGGGAAAACCTTTTCTTTGATCTATAATCCCAATTCAGTTTATAAAATCTGGTTACGCTTATTCCGCATATAAATGTATTGCGCATATAAAATGTGATCAGTAGTTTTAATTAGGACTGTACGAAATTCTGATGTATGGATATTTATCAGATAAATTGTCTAACTATTACTCCTCAGCAACATTCAGAATCCCACTAATAGCCAGCAAGTTGGTACATACAGGTATAGAAAGGCACATAAACCAAGGATGTAGTGGCCTGTAACTGTGAAATATTGCTTCTTGTTTCTGCCTCACAGATTTTAGATTAGCCCTCGTTGTCTAGAAGCACTGCTGAATAATATGCTACCACAAAGTACTAGGGATTGAATTTTTATTCTACAAATTTGTCCTGTATGGTAAATAATACATCATCTCATCTCTCCACTCCCCTTCTCTCTTTAATCTTTTAGATATTATCCTATTTCTGCTTACATATATATATATACATATATATGTACATATATACATATATATGTATGTATATATATATATATATAAATCCAGACTCATAAATTAAGTGAGGATGCAATCACTATAACATGAAATTAATAAAAAATTCTCTATGACTTTCAGGATCTGTGAACACAATAGTTCCTCTGGCACAGCTAGTTTCTTCAGATGCAGATAATAATAACAACTACCATCATCATCATCATCATCATCATCATCATCATCATCATCATCATCATCATCCTAGAACCTCAGCCGAGTTTTCTACAAATGTAGGACACATACCCAGCTCCCATAACACCACTGGCTTCTCAAACACCCTTCTTGCCATACTTCTCAACTCCAGTTTGAGGAAGCCCCCCTCCTGCTCTCCCTGGCTAACCCTGCAGTGGTGACAGTACAATCAGAGTTAGGGATTAGCATAGTTTCTGGTACAATCTCTGCCCAAAACCTGAGTGTCCTTTCTCTGCTGTAAACACCTTTTAGATAGAGAGTCAGGCCAGAGATCTGAAAATATCCTTGGGGAAAACTAGCATGTATCATCTTCTCCACAGTAAAGTGAGAAGGTTATTCAGCTGTTATTGTAGTCCTGAATCTGCTAAACTGCTCTTGGCGTATGGAAACAAATTAAGTTCACTCCATCTGAAAGATTTCACGGATAATGGAGAGATCAACTCAATTTTTCAGAGGGGGAACTCTAACCATATTTGAAATTGATAAATGGACATATCTAAATGGCAATCGCTGGCTACAAATGTACTGGGTTTTCTCCCTCACAGACCAGGGATTTTGAGTTTTAAAAATGCATTGTTTAAAAGAACGTTGGTGTAAAAATATTTTCATGTCTAGCTTAAACTGTTTATCAGAAACATCACAAGCTCTGGTCATGTGTAGCCAACATGAGTATAAAGCTGGTGAATCCTGAAGTCATTCTTTTTTTCCTCTTGAGCACAGAGCAACAAAGGAAAAATGTAAAAAAATTCTAGGTTTCAGGGTTTCACTGTAAATTTACTGTAACCTTGGCAAGCAGAGCTCTACTATTATGAGAGAAAATTTTCACATCCTGAATGAGAGGAGAATGGCAGAGATGTGAGGTCTTGGAGACGCTGCCATTCACAGCCTCTCCACTGACTCCTGACAAACTTGTTCACAAAGTTTAGAATTCATATGCTTTTTCACATGATGTCAGACAGGTTTCAGCCTCTTGCCTGATCATGTAAATCAACTTGATCTGAGAAGCCTTGTGTACATACAATTAAAACAGCCCCAATGGACCTGCTGCTTTTCCATGCTATGTCTATTCAAATCCAAGATGTAGCTAATAATTGTTGTAATCTGTAAATTGGATCATATTGCTCTGTATTTGGGTACCCTCACTTTTTTACTTTCAGGGTGAAGTTATACAGAAGTGTCTCTAATGTCAAGCTCTATTTTTCTTGGCAATAATTGAAAAAACTCTTAGGACTTCCAAATCTGTGGAGTGCAATTTTAAAAAAGATTGCAAAGACAACCTCTTATGCTGTGCAGGAAACAAACCAGCAAAGCATATAATCTTGCAGGTCAGAGGAAAACATATTCCTTATCTGGTCATTGATATTGATTAACTCTGTAACAGTTATAAAGCATCTCAGGAAACCACATAAAAAAGAAATATCATTCACACACCTTGTGAGACATTTATATTCACAAGCAAAAGCACTATGTACCTACTTAAACAATCCATATCAAAACTTAAAAAAAACCAAACCTGCAACAAATTTTCTTGTGTGAGACTGCTTGTTTCCTGTCAATACCTGAATACTACAACATTAACACAAATTTGTGCCAAGGGATTGGAGTTTCTTCTTTTGTGTCACACACTCATGGCATATAACTTGGTTTAAAATTACACTCTAAATTTCACCCTGGTTAAAACTGGATTATGCAAAAGTAACACAAATGGATTCCCATAAATGAAAAGTCTCTGGACTACACAGGTGTGCTTTTTTTCTCCTTAAAAATAGTGTCATAGTCCTCTTTCTAATGAAAATACTTCTGAAAGGAAAAAACACACCAAAGCAAATCAAAAAGGGAGATGTATGACATTCTTCAGAGAAGATGAGATACAATTTTTCATGTTTATAAAACCAAGCAACACAAATAAAAAACTTATGATTTTTTTTCCTGTTTTCACCAAGTTTTGTGTTACACAAGCAAGGCAAAACTTCATACCTCCAGTTGTTCCTGGTAATTTCACTTATCCTTTTACAATCCTTGCTTGTTTTCTGTGTGGATACTCTGTCAGTGCATGTATTCAAGTGAGGTTTTCTGTTTCAATATGCTAAAAACAAATTTATAACACACTAAATCTGCACTGTGAAGTTTCTGATATTATCTACAGCAATGCTATTGCTGAATTGCAGCAAAAGCCTTGTCAAAAAGTCATTAAAAGCACTGCCCATGCACTACAAATAACACTAAAGAACTCTTGATCTAGTTTCAGCACAAACATGTTCTTCTAGCCTCTTAAATTGTCACTTGACAACTAATCATATTCTGACCTGAGGACTATATTTAATTAGAGGACAGAGACATAAGAGCATTTGCAATATATGCATCTAGGCATTATGTCAGTAGCCATTTTTCCTACGTTGCAGTGTTCACAATCCTGACAACATCACTTCCTAATGTGCTAATTAGAGCAGGGTGACTAAGAAAAATTATTTGCCTGGACTGGCGTACAAAATAATTTATGAAAGTCACCAAACAGTCAATATATTTTTGAAAAAAAATACTACTAAAATGAAGCTGTGTGTAAAGCAAGAAACAATGGAAGTTATGTAAAACAATTTACTTAAAAATATAAATAGAGTGAAAATTATCCAGCTAGATAGTCTGATTATACGGTCTCTACTTCTTGCACATTTCTTAATTTTGAAAAATCAGCAATTGTTGTAAAGTATTTGAGAGAGATGAATGTTTCTGTTTCTTCTAGGTTTTACATTACCTGAATCAATACTCTGTGGAACCAAGAGATTTATTTACATCAGCTGAGAATCTGTTCCATAAGACAAAAATTTGCATCTAGGAATTTGTCTAGCATGATAAATTATCTGACAAAAACCGTTCAGCATTTCTAGCTTTCTAAATTGAATTGTATACATATAGATATGAATATATATGTAGTATAGATTCAGCAGAGCAGTTCAGAGTTCTTGAAATATTATGAAATACCAGATTTTACTTCCGATCTATCATCCTGATTTAATGGCTATTTAATTCTAATATGGTTCAATGTATCTCCATATTAAGTACCAGCCCTGCTAGAGTTACTCAGAAGTCACAAGGAATCTGCACTAATGAATAGCCATCTTCAGGGATCCTTCTGAAAAGAGTCCCAATGCTTTATAATTTAAATTCTACTCTTATAAGCAGCAATGGGTTCCCTGCTCAGCTAAATGATTATACTGTGGCAAATGTAAGGCAGCTCACGGATCCAAACAGGAAAAGCTAAAGCTTAAATTGGTACTATACATGGAAAGCTAATAACAGCTTTTAGTTTTTTTAGGGAACTGAATTCTAGGATATAAATATGACTGAGGAAAGGAGAAAAAGATTTCTGGCAAAAAGAGCAGCATGGTCACAGTTCTGGCTAAGAAGCAAGGTACGGTTGCTTTCATATTCCCAAGGCAGCTACTGAAGTTATGAGATCATTGCCCTGGCTTTAATTCATCTTTGTTAGGGGCTCATGTTTTCCTCTCTCGATCCCAGGCAGGCTCCTCACGGGGGTGCTGCTGTTTGGAGTGTGAGGATGAGGTGATGCAGCGTGGCTGGTCACTGCACAGCCAGGACAGGGCACGGGGCAGCGGCTGCTCCTGGCTTGCTGCTGCCTCACTGGCCACTCGTACCCAGGGTGGGCTCCCAAACCACAGCTCTTTGCTTACAACCTCCCCTGAAATGTGTAGCAGAAATAAGTCTGTTGCTCACCAGAGAGAGGCTTTACTTAGCTTACCTCATAATCCCCTGATTTTATTTCTGATAAGGCCTTAATTGTTGGCAGGTTTATTAACTTTAATCTGCTCAATTTACCTCCAGTGCAAAAACCACGGCCTCCTCGAATGGTAGTTTGCAGCATTTTATTTCAACTGGTAGAAGCTCCAGGAAGAAATCTGCCTTCTTTTTACTGCTTGCATAAATACGGACTTCAAGGAGACGGCTCTGAAATTTGTAATAAATTTCTTCACTAACTAAAACATGCTGTTTCTAGGGACAGCGTGTTGAAGAAAAAACTCTTCCACCCATCTTTTTATTTTGAAAAAGGCAAAAATTTTCTCCTTTTTTGCCTTTTTGCATAAAGGACTTTCAAAGGTGTACTCCAAAAATGCTCGTTCCAAATAAATCCCTTTAGAAAGATAAAATGCAGACGCTTCTGGGTTGCTGCAAGTTATAAAAGAATCTCAGCATCCATTTTTAACTCTACTCATCCTCAATCATCTCAATGCAGGCAGAGAATAAAGGAATACCCAAACCAATCAAAAAACCCCAAACAGGTACGGATGACAAACTTCAACTAAAGTTTTTGAAAATATAATTTACTACTTGAAATTTATGCTCATAACTTAAACTGTGACAGTTAAAGTACCCTTAGAGTTTTGCTTCAAAAAACACAAGACAGAAGACAAGAAACCAGCAAGAACTATGCTAATCAAATGAAGAGGATATTTAGGAGTAAACAATGCAACAGGGATAAAGCAGATGCAGGAAGGTTGAACAGTGTGATGTTTCTGTTGAGCTGATATCACACAACTCTGTGTATCATAAAACATAACAGGTATAAAAGACCAAGGCAATCAAGATTTACCTGCATGTACTATTTATGACTAATGATGAGCAGTAAGATGAAAGAAAAAATTGAAACACATTTGATGAGTTTTTAGTTCTGAGTCTATGCACTGCATGGAAAATTAGGAGGCAGAAAGTTCTGCCAAAGGGGCAAATGAAGAAATGATGAGGAAGCATCTAATGGAATGCAGGGAAAACTTCCCTTTAGTAAAACACTTCAATTATTAGGGAGCCACTAGGACAAAGAAATTAAGAAATGAACCAGGATCCTGTACTGAGAAAACATACATTGACTTGAATTTTGATGCTATGGTTCAAATATGTCTGCTCCTTTATCTGGGTCTCAAAATGAAAATTCAAAAGTACAAAGTAATTCCTGTTGAAAATAGAAACTAAGCCCCCAGTTTTCCAAACTACAAAATGTACAGAGCTGTGTGGTAAGAAAAATTATTAATAAAATAAAATTAAAAAAAAAACAACACTTCATGCAGGTTCAAGAAGCCAGTCATGAACTCCAGAGCTGGCGGCCTCAACCTCAGTGTTTTATATTTCATAGTGTCTTCATGTCCAAATTCATAAACATTTTGAAGTAAAGACAGGTTCTTCAAAGTTAGGAAATGTTTCAATTTTAATCCACCTTCTCTGTATACACACAGCTTTTATTTTACACTGAAATACTATATTTTCTTGTCACTGGAAATGATGGATAGCCTGGGCTTAAATTAGGAAAATCTTGTTGTAGTACTTCTCGGTTGGTCTTACCCAATTACTTGAAAAAGCTGAGATACAATTTCACACATGAAGATGAAATCTGTTGGAAACCCAAACCTGAATTTTCTGTACAGAATAGGAAAATACATGTAATAGTCCCCATTTGAAATTGTCAAAATAGCATGACTTAATCTGAATGGCATAGGTAAATATTTCTTTTTTTTCCCCTCAATACATAGAAAATAGGTAAGATTTAGGCAACCTTGTAGTTTGAGAAAAAAAAAGGGTTACAGAAAATTAGACAGAAAGCAACTGGAGTTGCAATAATTTTTTTAATTTTTTTTTTTAATTTTGTTTTTTGGTATAATGACCAGAGCAACACATCATGAAGAGCCAGTAGGTAGAATGGCAATTTTAAGGAGAAGGAAGCAACTCCTGGTAAGGCAGATTTGTCTCAGGGCTCCATTCTCTGCCTGAGTGAATGGATGAAGGCAGAGACAGTCCTGAGTCCTCTGAATACTCCTCTGTAAAAACATAGAAGCGTGGTCAAGGGCCACAGAAGTGCACCCAGGTATTTGCTGTGTTCTCTTGTGAATTGTGGGTTCTAGCACAGGGTTTCTGATGAAAAATAAAGGGACACAGAATATTTGTAGAATGTGGGGGAAAACTTTGCTAGAGCAAGTTTGAGTATTATTAGTTGTGATAAAAGACAGGGGTTTCTGTTGTGATTTCACTCCCTTAAGATAAAGAGAAGTTACAGTTTTCAAAATGACCTAGAAAAACTTAGACCAAAGAAATAAAGAGAATAACCAAAAGTTTTTCAGATGACATTTCAAATAAAATCCGACTAAGTGAAAAAACCTGAAATTATAATTACAGGGACTACAGCTGGACACATGATGTGGAGAGATGTTTACCTCAAGGAGGACATTCCTTATTGTGGCATAATAACAAATTACACAGTAACAATGAAAACTACAAGAATGGTCTAAGCTAGGCAGAAGGAACAAGTCTCAGGCTGTGGCTTCCTCCTCCTCCAGACTTTCTGAATGAAGGTATGGAAAGGACAGCAATAATATTCTCCTCACTCCATTTATTTGCACATGGACCACCTCAGCCTGCAGCACCAAATTCCATGAGCGCTCTGGAAAACCTGCCCAAGTCTTTTGTCCACAGCATGCTCAGCAGAAAAAACACCTGTATTAAATGCATGTATCTTTATTCAATACATATGTTAAACTTCAGTTCTCAGTGCGTTTCTGCTGATCATATCCAAACCATCATTGTTCAAGCTTTAGCTTGTCAAAGGCAGTTGATTTTTCCCCCATGGCACAAACTAGGATAACACAACAGTGATATATTTGCAATCAGAGCCAACCCTTAACCAGACTTCAGCCACTTGTTTCACAGCATGTAACACAGTCGAATCATTGCATAACATTTCTGAAATTTTCATTTTCTAATTATTTAAGTATGCTTGCTTGAATTTCACCAAATTGCCTGCAGGAGATACTTTAGGAAAGCTTAGTCTGAGCAGTTAAGCCTTAGATATGTAAATGCAATTAAAACAGGAGGAGAGAATGTCTCCATTAGTGGCCTTGCAGAGAAGATTCCAGTAACTGTGAAATCTGTTTGTACTGTAACAGGCTGATTTTAAAATCACGGACTCACATGGAATGGCTGATGCAGAGGGCACACCTGGAGATCAGCTACAGCAGGTTATTCAGGGTTGTCCAGCTGGGTTTTGAGTGTCCCCGAGGATGGACGGTCCAACAGCTTACCTCTTGCCCTGTCCCTGGGCACCGGTGAGAAGAGCCTGGTTCTGTCTCCTCTATTCCCTGCCACCAGGTACACGTTGTACACAGATACATCACAGACACCGTGACAGGATAAGAGGCAGCAGAAGACTCAAGTTGTATCGAGAGGATTTGATATTACAGAAAAGAAATATCCATGAGGGTGGAAGACATTGGGACCAGTGTCCAGAGCGGCTGCGGAGTCTCCATTCACAGTGAACATGGCCTTAGCAACCTGGCCTTGGCCTACTTTGAGCAGGGGTTGGGCCAGATGAACCGGAGGTCAGTCCCTCCTCATTTATTCTGTGATTCTCAGTCCATTTTAAGAACAGAAAGTATGAGTTTTCTTAAAGAATCTTCCCAGAGTGATTATTCACGAGGCTCTCTGGCAGCCATAACCCCAATGTCCCAGGCTCACTGCTGGCACTGAGGCCCTTCACAGGGGTGGCTCCAGTGACCTGACAGGTCCCTGCTGGACTCCCTGCACACCCCACTCACAGTCAGACCAGCTTTTCTCACCAGCTTGCTTCCAAGGATCTCCATGGCAGAATCTCAGGTGTGTGGATTCAAGGAAGGACCCCAGGGCTTTTATCCCTTCACAGTCCAAGGGCTCCAAAGTCTCACTCTTCCTCCCAAGCCATGGGCTCCTGCCGTGTCTCAGTGTCCCTCACCCGGCTGTGCCACAGTCCCTGTGCCCTTTGTTGTGCAAAGTGTGGCAATCCATGGCCTCTTGTCTTGGGCTCCCACCCAGAGCTGAACCTGCAGCTCCATCTGCAGCTGCACCCCGAGCTCCCTGCACCAAACGTGTTCCTCATCAAGTTTAGAGCACATGCCTGAATAGGCCAAATGGACAAGAATAAATGACATTTGTTTTCTAACATTTCATTTAAGTACCTGAATTAACACGTTCTGTTGCTTCTGAATTATCCTGTTATCATTTAGATCACACTGTTTTGTCAAAATGTTCTATTGTCCAGGCTTTCTGCCTTCTAGATCTGGGGACTACCTTAAAGCCACATGAACTAATAGTTTAGCTGGTGTTCTCTTCTTAGTTTTTCCTTTTTTATTTAATTCTTTTTGTTTTCTCCCACTTTGTTTTAAACTAATGATGGCAATGCTTTTGATGGTAAGTTCCTGATGGTACCTTCATTCACCAGGTGGTCATTTCAGCCATGCAAAGAATTTTAACTAGGTTAATTGGTTACGAAATAACAAAATCTCTCATCCCATGTTCCTCATTGTGTGTGACAGGGCTCCTTTTCTTAAGTTGCTTTTCAGGCTCAAAGTAGATAATTGTTCCAGTGAATCAGAACTGTCTTTATTTTGATGTTTTGACAAGCTATTTTAATGTTACTGTCATAGACGTCTTACGTAATTACAAGATCTTTTCAAAACAAGGATATTTATTTACTGATTATTTCATTTGTGTGTCATTGTCGATTTCTGTAATTTATTATGCTATGTATGTTTCTGTTATTTATATGGACTTCAAAATATCTGGGGGCAGGAGAAACTTTTTTGCATAAATAATATTGTGCATTTATTCCAACTCATTATGCACAATGATACAATACTTTGTTGCAGATCTTAAGGCAAATTTCCAAGAATGGCTCACTGACTAAAATCTGACAGCAAAGAAACCTAGTCCTCAAATTGGAATATAAAATATTAACTCCTGTGTCCTGAAGGAAAAAATGTTTTAACTAATTGCAAAAAGCAGAACTCTGTGCTGTGTACAGATACGAAAAAACACAGACCATCATCGTATCTGAATTCTCATCATCATTTTAACCACTTGTGGCATTCAATCTATTGAGTTTTGGTTAGGAGGAAATGCAGTGAGCTCTGCAATTCCATGGAGAACATTCATTCAGGGGAGAAAGGGCAGCTGTGTGAGAAATCCTCTTTTCTGTCTCTCAACTCTGCAAATGTTACTGTATTAATCCAGCCGCTAACTAGGATGAACATTTGTTTTACACAAGTCCACCAGCCTGATTCTGCCTGTAATGCAGAAACAGGACAGAATCATCCCTGTGATTGCTTCTAGTTCTCCAGAATGCCAACAAAAGCAGATCATGGGGCAGCTAGTATGGCTGGTTAGTCAAAAAAAAAGACAGTAAAGAACGAGTTAGAGATCCACTGCACACCCTCGTATTTAGCTGCCTAAGTAAAGTAAGCCAGCATTAAACTTTGGTCTTTACTAAGCATTTTTGTCTGGTTTTCTATAGGCAAACAAGTTACATGTATCTCCACTGAAATTTGAAATCGCCTCTACGTCTGATTCAGTCAAATTTCAGAGAAGAATAGGAATTCCAGGAGATAGCCATTAAAATAAACAGCTGGTTAGAGGAAGTATCAAAGAAAGGCAAGGAAACTTCAGCCCTCATGTACTCCCCTTTGTTTTTAAAGCAAGTTTTCACATTCCTCAAAAAAAAAAACCAAAAAAACCAAAAACAAACCAAAACCATGACAGTACCCATAGGGCAATATTCATAATTCATAATGAGCTAAGAATACTGAATACTATTTCTGACCTCTAATACTCACCACTCATGGTGAGCAGCCTATATCTAAGAATTTTATTTGTCTTTTGAGGCCATTCTATGTACCATTTGGAAAGATTTTTCTCTGGCATGTCAGATTTTGACTAATGTGAACAAGGGATAGAGAATAAGTTTAATATTTAAGAAGAACCGCATGTTCAGAATAGAAAATGCTCAAGCTTATTCTCCTATCGAAATTCCCCAGAATTTGCATGTGAATGGGAGAGAAGATAGGGTTTTGGTGATAGTTTGTATGGTAAATAATAATATCCATTTTATAACACAATTATCTTTGAGGATCCTGAAGCAATTTAAAAGCATCTTGAGACTCAAACTATTGCTATACAAAAAAGAACTAGAAATTAATGTTGACCCACTGACATCCTGCTGTTCTCTCTTAGTTTCGTAATCCCATTTTTCTGCAAAGCATAATTATGTTATATTATTTAGTGTACTTCAGTGGTTTAGTCCTTAAATTTATATAAGGCCCTACTCAGCTTAGTAATAGTAAGTCTGAGCTATATAAATTAAAAATTGAGTCATTCTGATCTGATTGAAAACCAGCAGCCTTCTGTGGGATTTGCTAAACTGGGAATTTGTACTAGAAGAAGCTGATCAGAGATGGATGTGGGTGACCCCCCAGGTAAATATTGAGTGTGGTGGCAGAAAAACCTGGTAGAAAAAATTCAGAAACAATCAAACAGCTATTTTGAAATAAACAGGATGAAGAGTGTTAGGAGCACATGTATATGTGCCAAAGATGGAGGGGAAGTGGAGGTAAATGCAATTAACCCACTTGAATAAAGGGATGTTCTGAAAAAAGCCAAGACTAACTTTCTCAGCTCTGTGTGTGTAAGAGTCAAACTGGTTGCACCTGTACTGGAAAAACAACAACAACAACACAAAACAAACAAACAAACAAACAAAAACCCAAAAAACAAACTAATGCAAATGTCTAAAAACTCTTCGTAAGCCTGAGAACCATGTGTTAAAGTATCACCATGAATTTGTAACTTTATTATGAATAGAAGATAGAATGAGAAAATTAGATTACTCTTTTAAAATATATTGAAGTGCGAGGAATTACATCTCATACATTCTGAGAGACGCTCTTTGGTTACCTCATTTATTCATTCTTGCTAGTTCACGATACCCCCCTCCTCCTGCTTGGCTATCTGGGGACCTGTTCAGGTTTCACATTGAAGGATCAATTCACACAGCAATGAAATACCACTGCCTCTTGGGGAGAGGATGACATCTGTTAAATAGCACCCAGCAACACCACACAACAGTTTATATCATCAAATGCAGAACAATTATGAATTTAATTAGAATCAGAGTGGGATTTTAATGAGAAAAAATGCAATTATGCATGATGAAAATATAGGGCTAAGCTCCTTTATACTCACCCTGAGTTCCCTTACTGCATAAGCCTTTCCAAGGATTTTACTACCAGCAAGGGGGTATAACCTGCCCCATAGCAGTTAAGGACCCAACCTCCCATTTACCAGAAAAGAACTGTGTTCTCTTTGTGCAACCAGCATGTTACAGAGATTAACAAGCTTCACACTCAAACACCATCAGCTTGAGCAAATCTTTCACGTTTTTTCCCCTCTGATACTGCAAATACCTGTTCCTCACATAGTCAGTTGAGTGGGCTACATCTCATCAGCAAAATGGCGCATGGATTTGGATATAAAATGATGAATGACTTTGGCCTGGAACCTAACTAATACTCTAAAACACCATAGATCAGCCAGATCTCTGAGTGCCTGTGACACAGGTCTACAGGAGGGAGAGGTTTAATGCCTGTACACAAAATAATAATAACTAGCTGGAGGAGAGGGAAATAAATTAATTTTATTTTCTCCTATAGGGCTGTAGGTGATTGCCTGCATAACTGCTAGTGAATAAATATGAATCACTGTAATATTATGACAATTGTTTTTAAAGTTGACAACAGAGAAATTATGGTATTGCCATATTGATAAATATTACTTTACCTAATTGCAAATTTGCATTAAAATCTAATTGGAAACAGTTTGAACCAAGTTATAAGAAAGATTTTTATGTATGACTGAGGAACTTTTTTATTAAGCATTGTACAAGCACATAAAAGGGAAAAGGTCTATCTTAATTTAATGGCACAGAAAATCTCTGTCCTACAAGATGTTAAGTCTTGAGTAACTTGAGTTTCTCTCCTCCTTCAGAAATGCACCTTCATTGCATTGGATCTACTTGTTACAATAAAACTCCCAGTATGAGGAGCAGTAGGAGGAAAATAAAATATATGAAACTTGGATAAATTGTGGAAGTCAATATATAAAACAAACAAACAAACAAACAAAATATATACATATAAGGGCCAAAGCTAAGTAACAAGGCCAGAAAAATTGCATTGCACTGCAGTGGCCAGTTTGTCTCTTTCATGTTTTTTTGAGGCACAAGCTTAGAATAACCAATGTTTCCATAAAGAAAAAAAAAGTAAGTCTGTAAGGCTCTGAAAGTGTGTATTGGTAGCCACTTCCCAAAAGCTGAAAGGCAACTGCACTAACCATTCCCTCTAGAAGCAGGAATGATTGGCAATTATAAAAAAAGAATGATGATTACTACTCTTCCTTCTCCTTGGAAAAAGGACAGACCAGCCAAAGAGCAACACTATTTTTAAATCCTATGCCACACTTTCCCCTCATACCCATGATTTTATCTGCAGTACTCAAACACTCCAATGTAACTCTAAAATACCATTTTATGGGAGTGGAAATGGCTAGATGCACTTTAACGCACACTTGCTCAGAGTTGTCATGGATTCCATGTTAAAATTCATACTTGGAAAAAATCATAAACTATAAAAAAATGAATACAGACAACTGTTTATCACTGTAATATTTGACTGTCAGTGAGCAAAAGTGAAATTTGCATAATGATATCCGCAGATTTTTCTATGATGTTAAGCTTTTCAATTTTTCTTTATCAGGCTATAGGAATATTTGCCTGGAATAATATTTGCTTGTTTTTCTTAAATTTATTCTGGTTATGGTGAAGGGGTAAATTCAATATTATCACCCCCTCATAAAGACCTGTTGTAATAGTTCATGTAAAAATGTTAAACAATGAAAAAGACAATAAAGAATGTCAACCTTTTCAACTACAGGTTGTTTTGATCCTTATTGTGATAACGAAAAATATAAACAAATATAGATTGTCTCTCTACATTTCAACAAACAGTTGAGGAATTATTTCATCATGTTACAGGAATCTGATCACACTTGACTGAGTCCTCTGGATTTATGTTAAATTTTCTATCTAGTATCATATAAAAATAAATATATGTCCAAGCAATCTGATGATAGGATATATATGTTTTATGAAAAAGGAAATAAAATGTGCAAGGCAGTCTCTTTTAGCTCTTAGAGAAAGCTGGACCCTACAGTGGTGTTGCTGCTTTGCTGGTGTACCTGCCAACCTAAATTTTGTTTCCTTCTGACGTTTCCCAAAATAGTATCTCTTACAGCAAACTGATCTAGCTTCCTCTCTTCTACCTAAGAGATAAAAAATACTCATCCTATCTTACAGAAAAGCTTGTAATGCCATGACCCAATCCAGCACAAGCAAAACTATACTATATCCATTTCTGACATTGAATAATACAGACTTTCCCTAGCTGCTGTGGTTTTTCTTACACGTAATGATACAAATAAATTCTTACTGAGTTAATAATACTTTTTGTAGATCACTGAATGTGACACGGCAAAAAGAAATCGAGAAACCTACATGCTCTTTTTCTGAAGGGGAGTAAAACTCAACCACATTCTAAAGAATTTAGCACCAAGTAGCTTCTGAGAAAAGATGAATTAATGTTAAACCAGTCTGGCAGCCTGTAGACATTAAGTGTCTGTGTTAACTGTTAACTTATCCACATGACTTCGATATTTGTCCTGCCAATGTGTAAGCTGGGATGGATTAAATAAGATAATAAGATCATTCACCTCATTCCAACCGCTCCTTACTTTATATATGTGAGCAAGCAAAATATTACCTTTTTTTTTTTTTCTTTTTCTGAGATTTAGTAAAAATTCTCCTAGCCCCACACTGTTCCCTTGAATTTCTCGAAGATACACTTCATCATTTCCTCTTCCTTCCCAAGAGGGCAAGGAGCAGCACCTCCACAATGCCCTTACCAGAATGTCACCTCCTGAGATTTCCAGGACAATTTTACAGAAGCAGTACATCCAGGAGACAGTTCTGTCTGATGAACCCCAGGTGTATACAAGCTTTCAGGCCTTCAAGGTTCATCCCTCACTGGTCTCAAAGGATCCTTGCCTGGAGAGAGCACAGGCAGGGCAATCAGCCTTAAAAACCAAGGGAGAGCAAGGGAGAATTATCCGCAATACTGAAGAAATACTCCTTGGGATATGCTAGGGAAGCAGCCAGTACATAATGACAGTGAATTAAGGGTGAAGAAAAGGAGGGATAAAATGTCTTTTGAGGAGAAAACAACTACAGCAATTCCAAACGCGCAAAGCACTCCTTTTGGTGATAAGGAAAAAAGCGATAAAAGAAACTGTATGCTGTACGTTGGCAAGCTCCCTAAAGTCACTAGCTCCTGAACATTCAATTACTATGCTTATTCTTAATGCCAGATAGCAGTCATCTGGAAAGAAAGACTAAGCGAAAACAAAAGGAACGAATTTTGGCACTAAGACACTCTCCAAATGTGAGAATTGCAGCTAAGAAAATGAAGCACTTGGATTAAGTTTTTTCATTAAGGCCTCTGTTGTTGCTTTTGAATGTGAAGTGAAATCAAAGTCAGAAGATTTGTTATGGGTCAGCAAGAAGGAAGGAAAGGAGGTGGGAGTAGGGCTTTGTGCCAAGAACATGTTTAAATATATGATCCTCTTTCTAAGAACATGGATTATTAACAAAAGGGAAAGAAAGGCATGGCTTAAACAACATAACGATTTTAGGGGAAATCCTACAAACATAGATAATTATATACTTGATTTAGTTCTTGAAGCTGCAATTTTAGTAGTTTTATTATTCTAAAGTACAATACATCATCAGATACTTTCCACAGTATAGTCATTTAATGTCTCCAAATTATAGTCTGCAAGCCAGAACTGAGGATTTGGTCTAAATAACAGAGTGGTAACTGCAGGAAATGTTGTGATGGATGTCAAGTCTTACAAGGTTCACTTTGCTGAACTAGAGCGCACCAAGAGAGATGTTGTTACAGTTCTAAAAGTTTAATCTGTCCACCTCCTACTGTTTGGATGTGAACAACCTTTTGAATTTAAGGATAATAATAGGATTGACTTTTCTTTTTTTTCTCTCTTTGCTTTCCTCCCTTTCTCACCACCTCTCTCTTTTTTCCTTTAACAAAGCCTCGGTACCAGCTGGGTGGCAGGTTATTTTCTTTGAAATGGAGTTGGCCAAAGATTCAATAAAGACCTGGTGGAATGCTTTAATCAGCTGAGCTTGGGTCTCCAGTGACAGAGGAGGTGATATTTCTAGTTGTTCTTATAGCTCAGTGTCCTTTATTAGGAATTTCTCGCTATGTCATGCTAGCCTTAAAGTTAGTATTTGGCTGCAGGCTGAATCCAGCCCACATCTCAGTCTCTCTAAAAAATGCACAACCCATGTATAATCAACCCTGAAATGTCACCATGTCTGTAAGAGTCACAGGGTTACTTGACAGAGAACAAGTTGCCTTTAAAGAGGGCCGAGGACAGAGACAGGAGCTGCTGCATGCTCACCCAGGATGCAACAAGGCCTTCAGAGAAAAGGTGATGAACCAACAAGATTTCTCTCACACAAGAGAAATCTCTCACACAGAAATAATAAATGAACACAAACACATAAATAGAAAGCTTCTCTCAAAACTATACATGGCTTCTGATGACAAAGACAATGTAGGAAGGAGAAACTTGCTCTTGCCAGAAGTAGGAGGCTGCAAGCCCTGATCAGGAGATTTCTACAAACCCAGATGGATTTAAATGTTTCCCTTCCTCCTCTTTCATAAAAATTGGGCACAATTTTAAAAGGTTTCTAATTCAAATGCAGAAACAGAATTCTTCCACATCCACACCAAAACCCCCACCAAATTGCTGAATCCAGCAAGGTGGCAGTTAAACAAAGATGTTGAATGAGAATCCTGGAAAGGGAAGATGAAGAAAACTTCCCTGGAAATAGAAAGAATCTCCGTTCTTATATACTAAATAGAGACAAACAGCTTGAGTCCCTTCTGCTCACTGCAGTAGGAATGTCACACCAAGCACTAATGACTGCTCGGCACTACAAGAGAATGTGTCTGGGATGTGGCATTTCAAGTGTCAACTACAGCACTGCAGACATTCAAGCTCTGCCCTCAAAATATAAAATTGCTGGTACAAGTGCTGTATATGAAACGTTCCCTGTGAAGAAAAATGAAAGGCAACCATTTACATCCGTGACTTTTCACCTGTTAATATCCCATCATATCATTTGCTTTCTCATCACTGGCCCGTGCTGAAGCCACTGGGAGGTTGTAGATGAGATTATGCAGGAGCAGGCACTCTGCAAAAGGATCACAGCCTGTGGAAAACCCATCCAAGATTGCAGGAAAAATGAAAAATGAGGAGTAGGCAGAGAGAAATCACAGCCCACCTCCTGGACTGCCTGCAGGCTCAGTGGAGGGACTGAGAGTAATCTCTGTCTAACGAGGTTGTGAAGTAATGAAGTAGATACTAGAAAGGAAGAAGGAAAGGAGTCTGGAGTGAAGAGGATGCTGTAAATGTGGGAGGAAAGGTGTTTCAATGTTTGTCTCCTATGTTTTGCGATACTGGAACAGGTAATTAAATATTTATGCTAATTGGCAAAAACAAGTTAAATTCCCCAAGTCAAGTCAGTTTTGCCTTCTGCAGTATTTTTTAGGTGACTTCCTTGTTAGTATTTTGACCCATGAGTTTTCCTGCTCCCATTCCTCCTGTTTTCTCCCATGTCCCACTGGGAGGCATAGTGAGTGACTGTTTGCATGGGTGCTCATCTACTAGCTGGGGCAAACCCACCCTGGATATCAGCCATGGACCTGTGCTGTGGCCCAAAATATCAGCTGGCTGGCTCATCCTCTAGTTGAGTTAAAATGCTTCCATCACTCTTGTAAGGAGGCACCTGAACTGCTCCAGCAACTTGCCCTTACAGGAGGAGAAAGCAGAAACATATTTAACAATAAGGGAAGTTTTTACAAGTAAATCTTTGCTGTATTAATTTAGTACCATTAATTTCAACAATCCTCTTATACTACTCGAAATCAAAATCCCAGTTAACTTGTTTTATCCTTTTGCTGTCATTGCAAGAGATTGTGTTTGAATAACGTGGCTTTTTCACCCAAGTCAAGCATTTCATTTGGTTTTTATCCTGCTGAAAAGCTAAACTCCTGTGTTTCTGACAACTATCTGGCTGTTAAAATGACTGCTGCAGACTGCGCACTGCAAGACTGCAAAGTGGAATTTAAGCAGAGATGAACAGGAAGACCAGAAGTAAGCAGGGTTCAAACAACAGCCACCTTCAAAAGCTAGCAAATATGGGGGAAAAAAATGTGTTAGTACTTCAAACCTAGCTTGAAAGCCAGTAAATTTTAGAAAGGAGAACATTAGAAGGAAAGAGCCTTGGGTAAGTGTGAGCTGAACAAAGCAATCGAAGTAATAACAACTCATTTTAGTTTTGGGAGCGGGTATCACTGTCAGATTCTTTGCCAGAGTCTACAAACTCCCAAAGGAGGCAGTCTCCTGGCAAAAAGAATCTTCAGCTCTTCCTCTTGTGTTGCTGGATGGAAACTCTGGGAAAACACACTCATTCATTTTCTAAAAGCAGTACTTTGTTCAATAAAAACAAGAGAAATGACAACAGCCATTTTGAGAATATCTGCCACATTCTGACATCAAATTTTGCAGAAAAATATTATGATTATTTAAATGTTTTCTGGAATTTCTGACCTCATTACAGACAAGAAACTTATTCACCAGTCACACTGAAATTTTGCTGTATTGAATTTCCAGTCTTTTGATTTTAGCACATGATCACACCATAGAGGCTCTAGAAATAATATTTTTTTACATTCTTATTTGGTGTTCTATCACAAGTTCTGCTCTTATGACACTAAATAATCTTAGCATGTACAGTTTATTCACATAAAATGGAGCCAGTTTCACTGGGTTTGGAGACACCAGTAATTCAATAAAAATACGTGATGCTTTTTCACCAACCCAACCCCCCAGTGGCTCAGAACAAAGGAGTTAAATAATGATGACCCAGTAGGTGCCTGTAGGGTGCTGAAATACCCTTTTTTAAAATCAGCATTTTGTGTTCCATTGAGTGATGGAAGCATTTGTCTCAACCAAACTACATCCCACAAACCAAGCCTTTTATTTGCCTTTTTTTTTTTTTTAATTTGAGAAAGCAGAGACAAAAATACCTGTCCCTCAACACTCAGCCTGCTATGCTCCACAAAGCATAACTGAATGAAAATTTCAAGAATGAAAGAAAAAGGGCAGGGCTGGCTCAGACCAATTACATTGCACTGCCAGAGGAGAATTCTCAGATTTTCAGAGGACTGTGTGGGAAGCTTCTTTTAAAACCAGTTCAACACTGCCCAAGTTCATAAAAAGTAAACTAATTTCTTTTGCAGCTTTAGCATACTTAAGTGTTTGTCATAAGTGTTTGGGTGACGTCTGAATTGTTCACCCTAAAAGCGAAAAATCCACATCCCAACATAATCTTACAGACTGTGAGGACTAAGAGCTCAATCTGCTTGACACAGCAGGGAAAAAAAAAATAATCATCAAAACAGCTCAGATTACAGTCTATCAAATTTTCTGAACTAAGAAATTGCATTTGAGCTGTATTACTAATCACGTCTACTTTATTATTAAACTTGAAATCCTGTAGGCAGTGGAGGCAGTGGTACGTGAAGTTTTGAAATCTGCTCAGAGATTGTCTGATGGGGGAAGCAACACTCAGAAAACCAAGGAATTTTAGCTTAAATTATGCAACAGTAATTTTACTCTAACTGAACTGAACTATCAAACCTTCATTTTACATAAAAAATTAATGTTACTACGTTCCATGTTTTTTATTTTCAAGGATAACATCTTATAAAAATATATGAACTTAGAACCAAAATCATACTTTGAAAAGTTTTCTCTTTATTTTATTCAAAAGTGAAAGGAAATTCTACTGAGATTCCACAGATATCTGTCCTGGATGCTGCTTTATGCTCTACTTTCCATTCCAATTGAGAGATTTCTGGATATGCCTAGGTCACAAACACTCTGGATAACTGAAATCAATAAAGTGGAATTCAACAATAGCAAATGCATGAAGTGCTATTCTTAGGAAAGACAAAGTTAAATGCACAAATACAAAAGGACTAAAATGGGTGCAGGGAGCACTCTTGCAGAAAAAGGTCTGGATAAATGGCAGATCCATTAGGAATCCTCAATGCAATGTTTGGGGAGGAGGGTGAAGCAGTTTTTCTATCAGGTCATATTTATAGGAGTGGTTTGGGCAACATGCTGAGGTGGTGATTCCATTGGTGAGACCTCAGCAAGAGAACTGTGTGAGTTTCTAGCATTCCTTCAGGGAAGCTGGAAAAAGTCAGTCCAGAGAACAGCAATAAGAATGGTAAATTGTTTAGAAAACATGACTCACGAAAAGGATGAAAGATTGAGGTTGTTTAGTCTAGGAAACAGTTTATTTAGAGGAAGAGCAAAACAGTTCTGAAACAACTAAAATTATTTCCCATGTGGACAAGGAGAAAGTTAGGAAGCAATTGGCTTGATCTGCACATAAGTAAGAGAACTCACTCCTTAGCTGTAAAAGACAACTATGTCCAGGAAAGAGTTCTCAGGGAAGGGTTTTGAGAATTTTTGAAGAGTTTAGGACCAAAAGTCAGTGTCAATATCAAGATACAAGAGATCAGCATTTCCACTGACTGGCCTCCTTGACTGCTGAATTGCTGAACTCTCAATATCTAGCATTGCTTTCCCTTAATTCTCTAACCAATAGCTGTATTTTTTGCACTGGTCTCACTCATTTTTTGTTGAGAAGGTGAAAAGCATGATCTGATTACCGGCAATAGGTATTCCTGAGTGCTGGCTTCCAAGTCTGCATTGAGTTTGGAGAGGATGGAGATGCTGCTTCAGAACCCAGCCCTGAGCTTTGTTACCCACCTCAAAGGTGAAGCTATTCCACTCTCCTGCTTACAGCTGCAAGCAAGACCCAAATTCAGCCTTCTCAACACTAAGTAATTGGCTGTGAATTCAGATGAGGAAGTGGCTTTTTCACAAGGGTCTGATTCTGGCAAAACCACTTTCCTGCTTCTCCAGATTTTTTCTTTTTAATTTCAATTTTTTTTTTCCTGGGGGAAATTAATAAAAACACTGCTGAATTATGTAAAGGCCTCCTGGAAATGTTTAACTACAAATCATAAAACTCAAAATAGAAAAATAAAGGAAGAAAAACCCCTCCAACAAAATACGAAGCATGTGCTGCGATTCAGGTGTGATTTTCTTCCTTTACAAAAATAAAAATGGTGTTGGCACATGCATGCACAAATCACAGGTAAATTGCTGTTAACAATGAAATGCTCTGCAAAAGTACAATGGTTCCAGTAAATGTCAGAACACATCTGCTCTAATTAAAAATTAACCATATCATTAAAGTTATATTACTAGTTAATTTCTGAAAATGTTTAATTATTAGAGAGTTATCCCTCCAGCTTCCAGGGAAGAATTAGAAATATTGCACTTCTGTGTTTAAATCTTCCTCTGCCAAGCACTTTAAAGTTTTAAGAGGCATATATTTTAAGGTATTTGGGAGATATAAGGGCTTTGATTATTACACTATAAAGTCAATGATCCTTGTGTCATGGCAGATTTTACCCACTCCTTGGAAGTGCCTTGAAACAGATTCTTTTTTCTCCCACCTTCTATGGGAGCTGAGACTAAGGGAAAGATGCTACTTGTGACAGCAGCAAATCTGGCCCAGAGCCTTTCTCGAGAGAAGCCTTGTCTTTGGCTTCATCCTTCTCCACATCATGTGTCAGCTCTGGCACCAGCTCAGTGTGACAAGCAACTTTTAAGTTAGAAATTATTAACGCAGCCAGACTAACCTGAATTTAGCCTTATTACCTGATCTTAAATGCTTTCAGATTTAAGTTACGTGAGGTTTCAGTTTGTTATAACTGCCTATGGTTTAACTTGAGTGTTTCTAAAACCTGCAAGGGCCAAAGCCAGAAGCTTTAGGGGCAAGAACTTACGGGTGTCTCTGCGAGCTTTGCTGAAGGATTTCCCATAAACATTCCTCTCCAATCCACAGCATGGGATTTTTTTCCAAAAGACTTGAGTATCGGCAGATGCAGTATGATCATTGTTTAGAGTCAGAGCAACCTTAATCCAAGTCAATCAAGCCCTTTCACAGCCAGCCAGGTATTATAATAAAATTTTACTTGGCTAGCTGTACAAATACATTCAAGTAGTTAATTGCCTAATTTAATGCACATAGTACAGACATTACTTGCAACTGACAGCACCAGGTGGGTGGAACATTTCTCATTCAAACCAGACATACAGCATGAAACTGAAATACAGAAATAAACATAAGAGCAGAGATAGTGAAGAGGAAAAAATGTATCTTAATTATGGGATGTCCACTTTCTGTAACAGCTTGTCCTCCTAATTCACCCCATTTTAATCAACCTGCCAACTTGCTTGGGAAACAAACCAGCAGCTGCACACCCAGAGCTCTGCTTATCAGGCACACTGGTGTGCTTTTTTGCATGTTGTAGTTATCCTGTGGTTCACTCTGGTGTCAGGGTTTGCTCTGGAGGAATATAAAAAATCCTCATTGCCCAGAAAAAAAAAAAAAAAAAAATCCTGTCTGCTGTCAAGAATGACTGCAGCCTCAGGTCAGAGGAATAGAGGTTGTTTTAAACAACATCCAATCTAGTTATGCAGCTGCTACTGTACTGGTTGGGATGTTGCGTTTTGAGACATAGTGGAAATAGAAAATCAGGTCCTATGGTTGTGTGTGGAGGAGAAGCCCCTTCTGAGCATCACCAAAACGTGTAGGGAGACTGAGACATGCATGTTAATATGGGGGTTCAGTAAAACAGTAACCACATGGAAATCATGGGTGAAGTAACAGGGATAACTCTTAACTAAGCAAAGAGCAATTACTATTTACTATAAAGGCTGTAGAAACAGATACTACCTGGAAACAGAGATAAACTGCCATGACCTGAAAGATTTATAAATACTCTGAGCTCAGCTTAGTCCAACCCACAGAAAAGGCTCAGCAAATATTTAAATTCAAGGATGGCAGTTGGACTACTGCCATAAATCTCTTACAACTGTTAGAGAAGGAAAAAAAGTGTTGGTTAACTTGAGATAATAAACCTAGATTTACATGAGCTCTCCTAGAAAACAAGATTACCTCAAGTTTAGAGACTTGAACAGGTCATCCTCTGAGATACAGTTGGAAAACAAGCTTTCATATGGTCTTGTTAAAAGTGGCAAGTTTTGCCAGAGTTCCTATGAAGACGTTCTGGTTTAGGATACATTAGAGACGGTTTAATGAAATCTAATCTCCTTTATTTGTCCTAGTTAGGTTTTGAAAGACACAGTTAGCTTTCTTTACAGCAAATGAAATTATAAGTACTTGAAGAACAAGTACTTTTCATTTTCAAAAATAATTACAATAAAACAAAAAGTTCTTTGGAAAAAATCAATGACCAAATACTCCTTGAAGTATTACACGCAGCTAAATTAATAGATTTCTAAGGCATAAAATTAAAGCTCCATAATCTGAGAGTCATTCACCTGTTTGACAGACTTTTCTAATTTAATGGAGAAGAATATGAGTTTAGAAGAAAAATACTCTTATATTTTCAAGATCAGAATCAATAAAACTTCTGTTGGAAGTTACTCTGGTGCTTGGGTCCACCTTTTCAGAACTTAACTGAGCACTCTGCTGGAGGAAGCGAGATGCATGGGCACTTTCTGGACAATCTTGAGTAGGAAACACGGGTGATACAGGGAGTGAATTAAAAATCTTTACTAAAGAAGCCCTTGGAGGACACAGGTTTGCCACATGGCATAAGCTGAGGGTGTAAAATGGGTATAGCAAACAGAATTATGCTGGGAGAACAATGCCCCTTTGTGAAGTAACATGCTTCTGAAACTACAAAACAGAAGCAGACATTGATTTCAATGGAAAAGTGAAGGGAACGTGAAGGGAAAAGAAGGGCAGGGCAACAATTCTGAATGGATTTTTCAACTGTTTTGGAGACTGAGAGAAAAAAATCAAAACTACTTGATTCGTACAAAGCTGATATCCTGGAAAAATGTAATCCTTCATCTAGATGAGGACTTCTGCTCTAAAATCAGAGTATTTAAGTTTGTACAGCAGAGTAGAGAATGAGGTCAGCTTGGCATGTTCAGTAGCAATCTGTCTCGTAGGCAGACACTGCAGTTTGGAGAAAGCTATTCTGAACCTACTTTGGTTTAAAACTCAAATTTAATCCCCTTGTTTCTAAGAGAAGACCCAAACTGTCTTATGTCACTTCTAATCCAGACCCCAGAGCTGTGCAGCCAGCATAAAGAGTGCTAGGAAGAAGGCTAATTTGCATTCAGTTTTTCCTGCATACCTGCCAGTGTGGTTATAAAACATTCACATGCGCATACACACATGTACAGATACCCGCTGTTTATCCACAGGCATATGGGCTCCGTGTCTGTGCAGCTGTGCACACACACATCTCTCAGGAGTACTTTATGTGCTGAACAATGCCTGTGCAGTTTGGCTTTTTAGTTCCTTACCTACCCTGAAAGCTATTTTTTCCTTATTTAAAATTTTACTTGGGATTTAAGTCCACTATAAAAAGTGAAGTGTTATTATAAAGTGATCATTTGGGAATTTTTCTCCGTCTTTTCATGATGTTTTTCTTCGTACTATTTGATTAAGTCGCAATTTTATTTGACCTGAAATTGAATATTTGCCTAACTCTGAAAAAAAAAGAAAAATATTTTATAATTGAAATTCATCATATATTGTGTACATTTTCTTCACAAGTTCAGTGACTTGCTGGAAATCACCAGCCTAAAAGTGATCCTATATCAGGCCAAAACTAGAGCGTACATGATATCTGTCATGGTTGATAGCTAAAAGTTGGGTTCTAGAGGATAAATATTGCTTGGCATGCCCTTGGTGGGAAGGAAGAAGCAAAAAGAAGAAGCAAAAATATTCTCTTCTATTAGTTCAGTTCATACAGTATTGCATTTCCAGACTGGAAACTATGGAGAAAAAGATTTGTTTTACTGAATATATGATTTAACTGTAGGCAATATAAAGGAAATAGAGCAAAATACTTTGAGGGGTTTTTTGTTCTTTTTTCTTTGGAGAAATGGGGCAAAATGCTATTTGAACAGAATCAATGTGTTAAAGATGGCTTCCACCCTTTCAGAGTGCATAGCCAAGCCCACAGATCCTCCCCTCTCACATGCTGGGATAAACTTAAGAGAAAATGTAAGTACCTTTCTAGTTAAAACCACTCTGTCCTCTGTAAATATACATTTATTTTAACAAAGGCTCCTTTCAGTAATATAAATAATGATAAAAATAATGGAGTTGCCAATGTTGACTTGGTTCAATATCTGGGACAAGTATCCCCTCAGGTAAAGCCTGTAAGCCTTCTGAAGTCAGCTATTACATTAATAATCCTATCACTCCTGAAATGCTTTTTTCCATTTATTACCTGTGTCAGCATGCAGCCCACCTTCACACCTCAAACTGGTGATCCAGCATCAGCCATTTCCTAATGGTGTTTAAGTGAAAGGGATTTAGTTTGCTTTACTAAGCCTGTCAGAGTCTTCTACACAATTTCCCATCCCCAGCTGCTAAAAAACCTTCCACATGACTTGGAGAATAAACTGTTATCTTTGTACTTCCCAATATGCCACTTGAGAATATCTTGGTTTAAAGTTGTTGCTTCTAAAGAACTTTTGGTTGGTTTTTTTTGTTTTGTTTTGTTTTTTAAAGAAGGCTCTCTTTTCCTGGGACGACATCGCCCATTGCCATGCTGAGGATATAGCACCAAACTGAGACTGAATATGGCCTGAGAAAGGGTGATTTGTTTCCAAATTTTCTATCTAGTTTTCTTTTTCTGATACAGACCTAGGGACATTTCTCTTCTAATCCTTAAGGCAAACAGGTGTTTTGCATTGAACATGAGTTTGGGAAGCGCTCTGTGACTCTTTCTAGCTAGTAATTAACAGGAACAAATCCATTCCTTCAGGGGAAGATTTAATAGGTGAGCCACTCTATGGAGCATCTGCTCCCAGTCTCACGACAGAAACAGGGCTGAGAGAACTGGGATTGTTCATCTTGGAAAAGGGAAGGCTTGGGAATGACCTAATTGTGGCCTTCCAGCACCTGAAGGCAGCCCACAAGAAAGATGGAGAGAGACTTTTTACAAGGGTCTGGAGTGACAGGACAAGGGGGAATGGCTTCAAACTGACAGAGAGCAGGTTTGTAGGTTTAGATAAGAGATTAAGAAAAAATACTGAGAAAGTGGTGAGGCACTGGCACAGGTTGCCCAGAGAAGTTGTGGATGCCTTATTCCTGGAAGTGTTCAAGGCCGGGTTAGATGGGCTTCTGAGCAACCTGGTCAAGTGGCCTGTGGCTGGGGGTTTGGAATGAGATGATCTTTAGGGTCCCCTCCAACCCAAACCACTCTATGATTCTGTGAAACATTGCTTGATTCCCCTCCATGCAGATCTCTTCCTGAGAGAAAGGACAGGCGTTTCAGACCATCAAGGTTATCTGTAATCTCTTTCTTGTGATAACACTGATAGATCACCACCCAAGGGTTGTGGTGGGGTTTATGACAGAGTTATTACGCCAGGGAATCACTTTGAGCAGAAGCAGCCACGAGTGCTTCCACTGTCTTCCTTTGTTCTGCTTAACTCCAGGCTCACCACATGACATATTTTAAAAACTGTACTTCGATGGGGATCACAAATGGGTGGCAAATGACAGTAATTATTTTGTGGTAATCATTGAATTCTTAGCCATGAAGGAAGTGGGGAGACAATGAGATGTTTTCAAAGAAAGTATGTGGATGCACTGTCCTGTGAAACTTGCGGAAAGGGATGTTCAGCCAAAAAACAGTGTTTGGTTTAATAAATTCATGTATGATTTGCAGGCAGAATTTCTGCTCCCTGAATGTGCAAGAACAGAATGTCTACAGACATTATCTGGCTTCAAAAATGAAAGGTTTAAGACAATGCCAGCAGGGACTGTGTTTAACACAGTATTTTTTTTTTTTTTTTTTTTTTTTTCCANGCAGAAAGTTACTAGCCCTAATGTGCATCCTGCACAGATTTGAAGCAGAGGAGACATTTGGTTAAAATGAGACTGTCTCGAATCTGTTACAGTGGCAAAACCACTTTAATTTAAGTGGGCTTGCAACTATTTCATTCAGCACTCAAGGTGGAATATTCTATTACACTTCCAATTATGTTTCAAAGTTTAAAATACTGTTAAAATATGCTAATTGAGACATTCAGACAAAAGTTTCAATTGTGAAATCTGCTCTTTCTTTGAAAACTACTTAGAGTAAAGCAATATTTGGTTTCTCCTGATGTGGCTTTAGACAGTTAATATTAAATGCTAAATTAAACGTCAATAATCCTTAAGGAGCCTATCTTAGTCACACTTTTTTAATCAAGGTTCCCAATGTGATCTTCAGGTCCATTTGTTCCCAGAATATAATGAGAATTGTAAAAATCTCATGCATTGCCAGGCAGAGTTCAACACAGGGGTTTCATTTATGCTTATTTAAACTACATTTCAAATGTGTCATATGAAAGTTTTAATTCCAACAAAAGCTATAGAAGAAATAAGGGAGTGCAAGCCAATGGATTTTTAGTTGTAGCTTTCAGAAAAACAAAGCAAGCAAGCCTCATGAAAAACACCTCGCAAGCTAAAAAACAATCACTATATTTTAAAATCACATCTTTTAGAATATTTTCTACAAAAATGGCAAATGCAGGTTTTATTATGAAAAATGTAAATCAGTTAATGATCAATGTTTTAAGCAGAATATCCCTATGAGATGATGCTTCATTAGTGCTGTCTCAGTGAAGGAGGTTATTGATAATTTGATACATCATATCCACTATCCTAATCATTATTGTCAGAAAGTCTATTAAAGACCATAGGTCATGGATCTAAAATTAAGTATGCCACAAAAAAAATATTGAGCAAGGGAAAAGGACGTTTTTATAGATTAAGAATCGCACAAAAATGCATTGTGTCAATTAATTTTGCTACGTTATTATTTGATAAAAATATACAGTCTTCAGTGAAATGTTTCTCATTTAAAATGAACTGGAGGAGGAAGTTGGAATATTAAAACCCCACAACTCTGACTTGTTTTTTATCCTGCTGTACATGGATCTGCCTTCAAAATGTATTTCTAATACAGATTATGCTGGAGTACTCAACAAGGTAATAAGATACACTGTCGGGCTTTTTTTTTTCTCTTTTGCTCATCAAGCATTCTAATTTTTGGACAACTCCACTCACTTTTCTCAGTATTCTGCAAAATGAGAAGCTGAGAAGTGCCCAGGTCGCCATGCTCATACACCTCACTCAATCCAACACACACTTAACAAACTAGGTTAAAGGCAAAACTAAAAATAAAGTATTATCATTTTCTTTTAAACAAAATAAAACATATAAACAATAAAAGTATGATGTCTTTTGGTGTCTATTAAGACTGAGATAGTGAAGAAAAGAAAATCATGCTTAATTCCTGTCTAAAACAGAGATCACCCTCTTCATCTTTATATTTCAGGCATTAACATATATCACTTAAAAAGCCCCTTTAGGCTGGGACTCAAACTCATAGCATATTGTTTTCCACAAGCTGAACTCACAGAGGACAACATTTTCTACCAGTGCTGCTATGACAGCTTTTTTTACTGGGATTGCCCAGTAAAAAACTTTTAGCTTTGAGCCTCCTCTCATCCCTCCTCTCCACTGTTGCCCTATTTTCTGATTTCTAACACTCAGAAAGAGGTCTGAGCCCTCCTCTCACTTTACCAGTGGCTGGCTCTTTTGGAAAAGCCTGGATGATGCGTGTCCAGAGAAAACAAGGACACTAAGCCAGGCTTGACCAGGCTGTGACCAGTGTGCCCCTTCTGAGGCTGAGAGACCAGCTGAGGAGGTGACACGGCATCAACCTGGTGCTTTCACATGACAGCCCTGAGCTTCTACACAAGCATATAGAGATTACAGATGTCACACAGGCTTATGGCTGGCATTAAAGACAGCAGCTGCTGTCTGAGTGCAGGCATGAACTAATTCAGTCTTTGAAGGGAACTGTGACAAGTTTCAACCAGAGAAGAGGCTTAACCACAAAAATTCAAACAAGATCTAGTGTATTCCAGCATGCAACGCTGTCCAAAGTGTGTCATAGCTCTCTGGTTTTCTGTTTGGTGAAAGGAAATAGCCCAAGTGCCTGCCAAAAGCCAGCAGCAAAGGTGATGCAAGTTGTGGTAGCAGGAGCAGAAGAAGCACAGGGAGAATTAAGCACATGCTGAAGAAAGAGCTGGAGAAGTTGAAGAAATGGGAAAACCAGCATTTTCCCTTTTGGTAACAGTGATGAAATCAAGCCTAGGTGACTGGAATCACATCTTGGGGGCTGACATGACATCTCCAGCTTGTGTGACTCTGTACTGGAATCATCAGATGCCACAGGTCGGGCAACTGTTGCTGTCACCTGTTTGGCTACAGAGCTATGGGCTATGAGATCAGGAAATTTCCATTTGAGCCCCACAGAGTGAGTTTTGCAGAGGTCTGGGTGCTACCATGTGGTGGTGGCAGAAGCTGAGCTCCACTTCAGGAGCTGAATCTGGGGGTGTTACAAACACACAGAGCAGCATGTTCAGCTGAGGCTGGACCTACATGGGTAAATCATGCAATGTTGAACAGTTTTCTTCTACTAATGTGTTTTAGAAGCACTTCAGACACTAGGCTATGGCCTCTGCTGTTTCCTCCCACAAAGGTTTATATTCTTCAACAGGATGGTTGCCCCCAGCACCAACTCAGGAATGCCAACTGCAATTAAAGGCTTGGAAAAAACAATATATTTAATGGCTTATTCAGGTTGACAAGTGTTGTCCTACCTCGGGAATGTCTATGAGCCTAATAGGTGTAGCTTTCCATTTGGATTTCCTTGCTGCATCATTTGATATTAGCTTTCTTTTTGCAGGTTTTTGAGACCTATGTGTAAGATATACACTTGGTAATCTTGTATTGAAATCATAATAAAATGTCACACTAATTTATTCACTGGGAATATTTTGCCAGCTTCCTGTACTAATTCCCCTCAAAGCTAATTTAGATGCTTGTTGTCTGTGTATTCCACATCTGTCTGTATTAATAATTGTGCAAGTGTCCGGATAAATTAAGATATTTTACAGCATTTAAACATCCCAAAGATCTTACATTTTCTGTGAAAGTGGAGAGGTTGTACTATAATTTATGGACATTTTCCCATTAATCTCTGAATTGCTTTGGCAGCTACTGCCTAAAAGCAGCAGCTACCTGGCAAGGACAGAATATCTGTCAGGCCATGAAGGGTGCCTGCATTCACTGGAGAGATAAATGGGAACACTAAAATAGAGTTAAGCCCAGAGAAGGAAGCTCATCCTCAGACAGACTTGCCAAGCCTGTTTCATTATAGCTTAGAGCTTTCATTGTGGCTTAGCGAATGCTGTTAAGTATTCTGTCAAAGTAAACTTACTTTTCCAGACAAGTAGCTCTGCAAAGCCCCAAGATGCCACTGCTAATACCTGAACTTGTTTACTGTGGTTTTTTTTTGGATAAAGCATACAGGTACTGTAATGAAAAGTCCAAGATTTCTTAAAATGTGTTTTCTAATCCAAAACATCTAGGAAGGTTTTAAATTTTTACCTTTTCTGTCCAGCTGTAATGAAAAGACAGATTATTTCTTAAAGTCTGTCATTTATAAAGAAGCATTTTTTCCACGTACTTTGAGGGCAGAAAAGTATGGGTCTTTCAAGTTCCTATGGTTGTTATGTTACTCTATAGAATCTTAATTCATACCCATCACTGGGGACACATATCATGGAAGGCTTTTCTGCAACTTAAGCTGCAACTTTTTTAATGTCTAGAACACATGATTATGGTGTTTAGGCTTCTTTGAGAAGAAAAACCGAAAATCAAAACGAGAAGACTGACTTAAAGATATAATTTCAAATTTTGTGTGCCTACTTATTTAAAATATTCTTTTAGGTTCTTACCTAGTCACTTAAAATATGTTCTATTCATTAACTAACTCCTGTTCAAGCCAGAAGATCCAATCAATCATAGCATAATTAGGAAAAAAGTAATCAGTTAAAATAAAGAAGCTTAAAACTTAAAGGAAATTTAAGAAATATTTTCTTCTAGAGAAAGGAAAAAAATGAATACAGAAACCATGACTGTTTAAAGTTGTCCTTTTTTTAACCAATTATTAAAAATTGTCATTAAATAAGGAAAGTTTCCAACTCTATTACACTTTTTCTGAGAACTGACTTAAGAACATTCAGTTACAGTTCAACAGAAGACAACATAACACCTGCAAAGCTTCAAGATGTCTTGTATCATGCTGGATAGATTCAGTTAGTCCTAATTGGAGCTAAGGAAGCAGGTTGTCCGCTGTTTTTTGCTAATCACATCATAATGATTTATAACCAAGGGAAAATAGGACCACAGGTTCTACATAGGAGCCTTTGCCACTGTGCAAATTTACAGTGGTATTTCCCCAATCATAGTTAACCAGGCTTTAAATGTAGTATAATGTACTGAGAACAGCTGCTTTAAGAGACTCCTTCCCATACTCATGTATTTACAATCCATATGCTTAAGTGGATTTCACTTAACAACTGTATTAATAGACTTAGTTACTAAACATTTGTGGATCATGTAACTGTTATGTCATTATATGCTAAATGAAGCTTAGTTGTAAGCCTCAGATCTTTAATCCAAGATCAACTCTTCCAGCTCCACAGAGGCGTTATTTGCATTATTTTCCATTTGGATCAGCCTGTGATCTGACTAGAGAGTTAACAAGCCTTTGGCCTTGATTATTCTCCTTCATTATTTCCAAGAGATTTTGGATGCTTTTTTCAGTCACCACACGACAGTGAAAATTTTGTTTCTTATTGCACATTCACCAGCAATATCTTCTTATAGGTAGGCCCAGTACTGCCTTTTCTCTAACACAGGTTTGCAACAGTAATGTGGCCTTTTGAACTGATGGAGAGGCAGAAAAGGAACTAGTTGACCTAAGAGACCTCTTTCACCTCTAATTTCTACAGGAAAAAAAAATACAAAAAGTTCACTGACCTCATTTGCAATGTTTGCTGTCAAATAATGATGCTGTTATGAGGTTATTGAGGAAAATATTGAGATGCATTGCAATTCTGCTTAGAAAATTATGCAATAAGCTCTTCTCATTTGCAAGTTCTATAGAGCTGTACACTGTATGAAGTATTTGTGTTTAAACAGTTCATTCAAGAAGGCTCTATGAACATACTAAGTGCTTTGAAAGCCGTTACAAAATTGACTCTCATTATGTACCATGCAGTAACCTCAGACCTACCAAAATCAAGCACAGGGTCTTTCCCAAAGCGATCATAAACAAAAGTATAGAATACCACTGAAGCTTATTTTAGTCAATATTTTGGGCCTTAAAAACAAAAACAAAAACAAAAACAACCCTATATGGATCAAACAATGGTCCTTATATGAAAAATAAAAAAGCAATCATTGAATTGCATCCCATGAGAGGAAATTGGGCCAAAATTGATCTGGATAGCCAAATTTATTATTACATGAAGTGAATGTACAATGAAATTTTATTAGAGCAAGTGTGCCATCATTCCCTTTTGCAAGATTGAGCACAGAACAGCACAGCCTTGATGAAAGGAATCGATAGCATTGAAAGCAAAATTGGAGGGCTGTCAAATCATCTTAATTCCTATTTTCTGAATGAGTGCAGTGAGATTACTTGATGCACATGCTAATAACCAAATTAGTGTGCTTTTGACTCAGTACAGAGTCAAGCCTCTATAAAACTTAAATAATATTGCTAAAAGGAAGAAAAAAATCCCTTAAACCCACATGAAGCAGAGATAGTACAAAATATATTTTTCACTTTGAAATTTTAATTAACAGAGCTGCATTTCTCTCAATTTTTTAGACATGAGGATATGCAAACTGCAACTTCACATCTGTTAATAGACATGGTGACCAGCAATCTTTCTTCTCCCATGACTGGAAAGATAATTTATTCAACAGGCACACACACATATATGCACAACACACAGAGCAAGAATCGACCTGTGAGTCTCTTTGAAATCCATCACTCAGAAGTGCATAGTACAGAATTTCTTCAAGATATTTCTCATGAAATTTTCTCAGAAAGGTTTGAGGGTGTTTCCAAGGTCAGCTGAAGCCATCCTAAAGCTGAATTGCCTTCAAATCCTGCCTCCCCACATCCCCCTCACATTTCCTCTCAACCTCCTTCATGCAAAGCAAGGCAGCTGTTGATGTGGCCAGGAAGTGTGGAGACAAGGAGGCAAGGTGACAAGGTAACAAGGTTGTGTGGCCATGTGTCACCAAACCTAGGGAAAAATTCAAGACACACTCATAAATCTACAGACTCTTCAGCAGCAGCCTGAGTTCTGTTCTGATTATGTTTGTACTGATTTTCACAGCTTTCTGGTGCCTCCCCTGGCAGATGTTCCTGCAGGACCCTCCTGAAGATCAGCCTGGGGAAGCTCAGAAGAGCAGAGTGTCTCAGCAGCTATGGATCAGTGATGTTCAAACTTCCCTCTTACATTCTTAAAGGCATCTTTGAAATTATATGTTTCTCTTTCCAGCTGTGAGGAGCGCTATATTTTCACAACTGCAAGCTTTGAGAAATATATTCTTTAAGTATAAAAAAAGAATCTGTGGTTGCGGCACAGAGAAGAGTCAGGGCAACACAGAGAAAGAGCATCTCAGCAGGGAGTCTCTGCATCTCTACCTGCCTTAGAACATGAACATCAGAACCGTCACCCAGCACCAACACTGCATCACCCCCCACCCTTAAACAAACAGATAAATCACACTGTTACAAGGGCACAGCAGTAAAGGGAGATTTTTAGGTACTCTGCTTATACAATTAGTAAAAAGGTTGCAGATAAACTAATGGTGGAGGACCATGACATAATACTAAACCCTAATTCAGGGCTTTCATAACAGGTGGATCCAGAAATATGATGGATTGAGCAATGTCATGCTCTATGCTCAAGCCAGATCTTGAAGAATGTGAGGCTAAAAGTAATTTTATTACTCTATCATAGATAGCTAATACAGAAAAAACTCGTATTGCACTTAGTAATTAGGTTCAAAACAGGAGACATTTTATAATACCCATAAGACAGAAAAAGGACCTTTTATGTACAGTTGCAGAAGACAATAAGGACTCTTGATTCTCCTTTTTGAAAAATTACTGGTGAGTTATATTCAAATCTGAGATTTTTAACTGCATGGGTTTTGCATTTTTGCTATTTCATTTATTTTACTGTTTTGTTTTGGTTTTGTTTGTTTGTTTGTTTGTTTTAATCTGAGCTTGGGGAAAACATGCTGATGGACTTACACGCACAATATCTCTTAATTGCCTCTTGTGGAATTAAAAAAAAAAAAATCCTATCTGCTAATTCTACCCATATGACAGAGGAGTAAGGTAAGAGCACTAAGCATAATAACAAACAGCACAGGTGGACAAGACAAAGCTTTCTCACACTGAATCCAGTAAATGGACAGCTTATATTGTAATTTATGGGACAATTTCGCTGCACTGCAAACCTGGAAAGTTATAAAAAACATATGGAGCACTTTCAGCTTCAACATTTGGATTTGGCCACAAGCATGATGTCCTTGATGATTATTGTGAGCCAGGCACTTGTTTTTAATCTGTGGTTCCTCTGTAATAATAGATTGCTGAGAAGGGATAATAATATAGAACATTAGCTTTAAAAGGCTGTCAGCTGACTGAACATCGTGTTTGGATTCTTAGGCTGTCAGGAAGTAAAGCAATGCATTTATTATTTATTTTAAAATAAGACATGGAAGCAAGCAGCCTGACATTTGTCGCATTTAAAATACAGCAATGCACTTGTGACCCATTCAGCTGCCTCCACGTGGGTGTCTAGTGAGAATACCAACTTGTCAACTGTCACGAGTTCAGGATGCACTTTGTACTCGTTTTCATATGTACAGGAAAATTATCCCGCGTAGCGTTAGGCACTTGCATTCCCACTCGTACAATTCCTTTCACAATAATGTTATCAAATGGCGATGATACTCGCATAAACCTGCACCGAAACAAGTCCTGCATTTCACTTGCAGTTTGTACAGAAGCAGATATTTCTTTGTCTCATTGCTTGGTGCCAATACAGTGCAAATTGCTCCTCCAAAGACTCGGGGCGATGAGACTCCAGGTGTGAGCTATTAATAACCATCGTTGGTGACACAGGTTCTGTGAGTATATGAGAAGGTTCCAACCAGCTCCCAAACTGCTATCTTGGGTTTCACTGTCTTCTCATGGGTGAAGCAATTTAATCCAGAATTTACAGATTAGCTAGGAAAACATTTTTTATACCACAATGAGAAGAAAGCAAAACAAACCAAAACCCAGCATAATTCTAAAAGTTCCTTGGGTAAATATCTTTGGTAACTGAATTGTCCCAGAGGATCAGACCTTAAACCTGCTAGAAAGCTCATGTGACAAGAAAATAGTACCTTACCTGCTGGTCATAGCAAATATACCTGGTGAGCTATGTAAAATACAGCATCACTATTTGGATACTCTGGTTACTGAAGAACTATGGACGCTACTCTTACAAAACAGCTGAGCTCCCTATATCACAATTTCAAGCGTAAAAGTTTTTCATGGTCATTAACTGACATCTGTTAGGCTTCTGTGTCTTTTATTAAGATGATTTTTAATTTAATGTGTCTATTATCAGTAGAAGAACATTTTTTACCATAAAGTTGTACAAGTATGTAGACATATGAGCAGACAACTTTTAACTACAGTGATGTTCTTCTGCTCCCTTAAGCTCAGTTAGAAATTACTTTTGCCAGTGTTGTCATTAATTGCATTAGACCCATGAAGTCATTCGGTGTCATCATTAATTTAATTATAAAGTACTTCTCTAAACTCTAGTTTTAGAGCATTTCTCAATGAAAGTGATGGGTGGAGCAATTTCTTTTGTACAAACTCAGATTTTAATCTTGCGGTCAAACCTTTTTACTGTATCAAATAGATCAATGCTTGCATCTCTTGCAAGAGCTGAAACGAAGGGCTGCTTTTTAGTAACCACGGGTGGTACAGAAGAGATGCACCTTAATTATATGGATGTTTGCTGCAGCAGACTGATACTGGTGCCTGAAGAAGCAGTGATATTCCCAATATAAGTGTCAATACACGTGCAAGGTAATAATATTCATACTTGCATATCAGCAATGGCAAACAGAAATGTTTCCTCTCACTAGCTCGTGGGATGTATCTTGAGCTCTGTAAAAGGAAAATCACTGAAAGACTGAAAATAACAGATACGGGTAACAGAGGTTGTAGAACCCCCATCCAGTTCAGTGGTACTTAGCTGTTCTGCTGGTAAGTCAGAAATAGAAATACTATAAATTTTTGCAAGTTCACTGTTTTCTCATCCACAGGCAAAAAAAGCTACTCTGGGAAAGTAACTTCAGGTTGCAGTTCCTTACACAAAGCATTGTTAGAGCCCTAAGGAAACGATTATTTTTCCTCAGGTAGCTTGAAAGGATTCTCACTGAAGCCTGCAGTGATTTGCAGCATGCCATTTTGTATGATGGCAGAGGCGCAGTTTCATGGCCTTGTGTTTGAAATTTAATGCTTTTTCTGTGGTTATGGTACAAACCATGTCTGTGCTTACATAGCTTCAGCAAGGCCCACAGTGCTCTGACTTTTCTTCTTTTTCTAAAAAGCTGGAGTGACTCAGTCCAGTTTGACTAGTTGTGGTGATAACCTTCTGTAATACTATGCCTGACTGAAGCAGCAATCCCTCTCTGAGGGTGGAAGAAATTGTTTAATCTGAATTCTGATGCCTAATAATTTATTCTACTGTACTTTCAAACTTACACATGACAACTGATTTTTTTAAAGCATCTACCTATTCTTTTGTTAATTTGCAGTTTTTTTAGTCACTTAACCTGTTTTGCTATACAGACAAAACTGTTGACATTCAGCTACATTTTTCTCAGCCCCTCCCAAAAGTTATGAGCTGGGAATAAAGGCCTGCCTTGCATATCAGTAGGGAGAATGGTATCAAACTCACACTAGTGTTCAGTTGTTGAGTCTTCTCTTATAAAACTCATTAATTGTGGGCAGAGAATTTAAAAAAAAAAATATTCATGAAATTACATAATATACCTTAGGCTTACTCAGGGTTTAGAAAAGTACGCAGAGAAGTCCAGGCTTAGATGAAACACCCTCATTACCAGTCAAGTGCACACAGACAGGAAACAAGCACTCAGAGCATTTAATGACAGAGGAGAAGGAAAAGCAGGGCATGGCAGCAGCTAGAGGCACTGCAAAAACAACTCCTAGATCAGGATTTCTGATTCTCTTTCTTACAGAGCATCCAAGCATCACTTTCAGTTATCCAGAGCCAATAACGGACCATAGTGCACACAGTGTTTAAGCAACTGGAGTTTGCAGTTCTAAGGGGCAGGCAAAAACTAAAGTCAGGACTCTGAATTTTAGAAAAGCAAACTTCCAGCTCTTCAAGGAGTTAGACAATAGGATCCCCTGGGAAACATCCTTCAGGGACTACAGAGCAGAACAGAGCTGGCAGAACTTTAAGGCATTTTCCATAGAGTGCAAGAGCTCTCAATCCCCTGGTGTAAGAAATCAGGAAAAGAAGACAAGAGAACGGCATGGATGAGTCAAAACCTGCTGGTCAAACTAAAGGGCAAAAACGAAGTGCACAGGCAGTGGAAGCAGGAGCATCTTAGGAAGAGTATAGGAGCACAGCTGAGTTGTGTAAGGATGGGATCGGGAAAGCCAAAGTATGGATGGAGCTGAACTTGGCAAAAGATGCAAAGAATAATAAAAAGGGCTTCTATAGATGTGTGAGCCAGAAAGGGAACGTCAGAGAAGTTAGATGAGGAAGGCTGGCAAACTGGTAAATACAGACGAGGAAAAGACTGAATTACTCAACTACTTTTTTCCCCTCAATCTTCACTGTCAACCTCTATTTAAAAAATACCATTCAGGGGAAGTCCCCATTGACTAGAAAAATGAAAATATTGCACCCATTTCAAAAAAAGAAGATCCTGGGAACTACTGATTTTTCAGCCTCACCTCTATGCCTGAGAAGATCGTGGAACAGATCCTATCAGAAGCTGTGCTGGGGCACATGGAAGACAGGGAGGTGATCCTATACAGCCAGCACAGCTTTAGCAAAGCCAAGTCCCACCTGACCAATTTAGTGGCCTTCTATGATATCTACCTCAGTGGACAAGGGAAGAGCTATGGATGTCATCTATCTGTACTTCTATAAAGCTTTTGGCACAGTCCTCCACAACATCTAAATCAGAGGGACATGGATTTGATGGGTGAACGGTTTGGTGGATGAGGAATAGGTTGGATGGTTCTATCCAGAAGGTAGTGGTCAATGGCTCAATGTCTAGATAGAGATGGCTAAAAAGTGGGGACCCTCAGAGGTCCGAACTGGGACCAGTACTCTTTAATACATTTATCAGTGACATAGACAGCAGGATGAAGTGCACCCTCAGCAAGTTTGCAGGTGACATGAAGCTGAGCAGTGCAGATGACACGACAGGGATGAGTTGCCATCCAGAGGGACATGGAGAAGCTCTAGAAGCGGGCGCCCATGGAACCTCAGGAAATTCAACAACGCCAGGTGCCACGTGCCTCCCCTGGTACAGGGCAATCCCAAGCACAAACACAGTCTGGGCAGAGAATGGATTGAGAGAAGCCCTGAGGAAAAAGACCTGGGGTGTTGGCTGACAAGAAGCTCAACATTACTCGGGAATGTACGCTTGCATTCCAGAAAACCAGCCATGTCCTGGGATTCATCCAAAGAAGGGTGTCCAGCGTGTTGTGGGAGGTCGCAATAACAATAAGCCAGAATACTGGTAGGAAACAAGTCACAAAGGCTGCTTTTAAAGTTTTAATATTTCAATAGGATGAATTGATAATAAAACCCCCACAAATTAAATATTTATGAAAAAAAACAACAAAAATGTAGATTTTTGAAAGATCCGTGGATCAAAGTTTGTTGTCATTTCATTTCCTATTATTTATCTGAGCCTGAAATCACTTTTCTCTCCCACCACCCAAAAAAGCTTTAGGAAGTGCCAGTTTTCTGTTCTCACCAAGTCTGTCCACCTATCTGTGCACTGAAAAAAGTCTTTATTAACCAAATATAGGCTTACCCTGGTGAAATTGTTACTCTAAGTAATGCATGGAATTCTCAGCCAGAAAAAATCTCAAATGTGTGCACATTTTGCATTCTTCCAGTCAGCATTTTGGATTGCTTTCATCACCACACCTGTCTGATGTCTTGTGAAGCTTTGCTCCATCACTGGGGGTTTATTGTCACAGGGAGTTTATGTAGGTATTACAATGATAATACCCAAAGTTAAATGATCACTTACATCGTCATTCTAAGAGACAGCAAATAAAATCGCTGGGTGGGGTTAAAAGGCCCAGACCCAAAATAAACAGAAACTATCCAGATTTTCTTTCCTACTCATTCTTCAGTAGTGTGCCCCTGAAATACTGTAAATCATTAAATGAGACCCCTAGTAATGCATACATCCTTAAATATCATATTATCTGAGGTTTCTTTGCTTCATCAACAGGACACAGGGAACAGTCCAGCTGCTCTTCCTTGGTAATTTTGTAAAAGATTTGAATTACACAAAGTACACAGGCAAAAGAAAGCTAATTTGAAGCAACTGAAGAAGTGGACTTGGCTTTCATAGTCAAAATCTAACTTCATGGAGTGAGAGTGCTAAAAATATCATGCTGTGGTTTTCATTTTTGCCAGTATTTAAGGTAGATATTATGGAAACCTTGACAGACATTGTAATTCCATTATCTACAGTCTCATGAGTGTGAGCCAGCTGCCTTGCTATTTAGGTTCAGCTTACATGACTGAGAAAGCAGCTATTCACCAATGATAATATTTATTTTCACTGTTCTTTTTCCTTGTATTTATCATCATAATATTATTTTTCTTTCCTGCCTGCTCTTAACCTCAGTGGTTGCACTTGGGATTTGAAAGTAAGGGAAGCATTAGGACAGAGGTTGGGTTTATATGTAGTGAGTTTGGGCATTAATAAATCCTCCAGATGAATAATGTTGTGATGCAGTTTCAGTAGATCTTTTCTTTGGTCTTCCTGTGTTAGCCAAGTCAAACTAAGATTAGACAATCTTAAGAAAAAACAAGGGGTCTTTGTCTCTACTGGCACCCTCACCCAAAGTAGTTCATAACTTAATGCTACTGTTAATTGGTGAACATTCTAAAATATGTCAGGACAAGTTTAAATAGGAGGCATTAATTGGGATTTGTCCCATATGGGAGTCATCTTGGGCCTGCATAAACAGAGAGACGAATGAAAAGGCTTTGCTCCCGCTCAAAACGTGACCTCCCTGGGCTTATTTGGGCTCCCGATATAACAGGCACTGAAAGAGCTAATTAGCTTGGCACTGTTTCAGACAGCTGGATTAGAGTCAGTGATAAAATGCAGCAGAAGGCACCTCTTGGCACAGGTCCCTGTAACTCATCCCGCCAGCCTGGAAATCCAGTGGAGTAGAGGGGTCCTCCAGGCTGGGGCTGGAGGCTCCTTCCGAGTCTGGAGAAACCAAGCCATTTGTCAAAGCCACATTAACTGTACATGCTTGTACTGCAAGCACAGAGCAATGTATCTACCGTAAATCAGGATGGGGCCAAGCTACTGTAAGTTCCTCCCCTGCGAGAAAATCCTCTGCCGCTCTTTGTAGAAGAGAGAGAGTTCCACAAACTCAAAGCTGCATTACAATCCACGGGCACAGTAACCACCCATGCCCTTTCAACAAGGAGCTCTCGCCAGCTACGCTTACTTTACACCAGGGAGCATGAATTTTGTATCAACATGCTTTAAACTACTTGGGAAATACACTTAACATTTTATGCTCCTGAAGTGATATGGGTTGCCAGCATGACAGGGAAATGTCTCAAAACAAGGGGAATAAAATTCCTGGGGAATACAGTTCTTGGGTAACATGCCAGGATGAGATGTCTCTACATCAGATAAGAATAAATAACAGCAATATACAGAAAATGGTTAGGGGATTAAAAGAAAATTTTCAATGACCATCATCTCTGCTGACTTCACTGTTGTGTGCTACCTCGCAGGGAAAAAATTCGAGAGAATGTTTTTTGAACAGTGGTTTAAATTTAACCACAGCAAACCATTCAGCTAAGCAGCAGTTACATGAAGAATCCTTCTGTGGTTTACAAGATTTTTATTAATTTAAAACTAATGAATGTAATTGGAGAAATATGATACTGTACCAACACGGTAAGAAGGAGTTATTCAGGTATTCCATATGACTGAGTCTGCTTTGACATTCTCATGTTCAAATATTCTAATAAAGCCGGAGCAACTTCGTATTCCTGTTTTCTCTTTCGTACCCTTCCCAATCTATACCCTCCTCTGAAAAATGATATTAGTATGAGAGAATATATTTGCACATTTTGTGCATACAAATAGCAAGAATGTCGAAGAACGTATTCCTATAGCAAGAAACATGGGTTTTAACCTAACTTGGCTATTACATGGTCCCTGAAATATATTAAGAGATTTAAAACATTCATCTTGGAGTTCAGCTATGTCAGGCTTGCATCGTTTCCCATCCACATTACATTCCATATGATGTGAAGGGATTCACGGAGCCTTCTTTTCTGCTCTCATTACAATCTTTGTCACTGGGAATAAAGTATCCAAATTCTAATGCCTCATATATTTTGTCAGCTGTAGTGGTGTGCTATACTACTCTGACCTTTTTGATCGGCTTGCCATTTCAGTTCTTCCTATTTACAGCTTCATTAACCTGTGGGGGAGAGGTGGACTGGCTACCAATCAAAGGACGGTCTATTGAAAACGTCAGTGTAGTCCAGCGTATTTACAACCCCTCCAAAATTCAAATTTGTGCAAGTTGTGGAAGTAGAGTTCCCCATCTGGGACAGCGAAGTTGCAGCAGTACGAAAAAATGAAGTGACGTGAATTCAGCCTGAATCCCAGACATTAGGAAAATGAAAGGAAGCAGAAAAAAGTCTCCAACTCAATTTCAGAGAAATACCACATTTGTTAACCCGCAGTTCTTAACAGAAAACATTTGATCTCAACTGAATGACACTATCCAGATAACTGAAATCTACAATTATTACTATTTTGAATTAGTTTTGAAGTCAACTCTAAGAAACATATTGTCTGTTTAATATAATCCTTGGGAAGCAAGAACGAAAACGGAGCAAGCTCTTTTGCACAGAGAGCTTTTTAAACAGGAAATATCTGAAGTTTGCCAACATTCTTTGCTATAGACTTCACTAAACATCATCTTCTGTATGAGAAAACATTAGTAATAGTTATGTAATTAGTGTCATTTTAAGATAATTCAAAACTGGTTCATAAAACAAACTTCTATTTAGACCACAAAGAGATAGGACAAAACTTAGACTAAACATGGGGTTTGATAGCAGAGGGCACTGTGCTATAGGAGGCTCTGTCTTTCAGATAAGAAGAAAAACTAAACTAATGACCACTTATGATCACTGAGGTTGTTTAGGCATGTTAATCTGACTGACCTGGCCAGAGTCCAGCTTCTGTAATTACACGGCTCTCAGAATACCTAATTTTCCCTAAATGTAATTGTGTTGTGGTGGCAGTGGGGCAGAGGGAAAGAGCCTCCTTTGCTAAATACCTGAGCATTCCTGCATGAATCAGAACAGAATTTCTGGGGTGAAAACACAAGAAAATTTTATATGCAGAGGTTTGAACTGGTTATGAAATTACCCGGGAAAGTAATATACAGCGAAGAAATTTTAAAAAGCAAGACTTCCCTCTCAGTCATCACAATGAATAAATAATGTCTGGTCCAACTAGTATTTCATCTGTCTTTGTTGCAAGACACTACTTCTCTCCAGAATTAGAAAAAAAACTGATTCATTAAAGAAATGGATGAAATAGACATTAATTCAACTGTTTTGGTCCATAAGGATGCCACTGTGTAAGGTTTTATTTCTCCTATCCATTTTAAACTTTTTTCCATACCTTCAGTCACATCAGCTTCCCACAATCATTACTAGTACATGTCCAGGGGCTGTTGTAATTTACTTTTTTCTCAGTTACTCTTTATTTAAATTAAAGTAGCACTTAGGAAACAACTAATTGCTTGTGCTAATGCTTCAGTTTCTAAGCAAGAGAAAATTTTAAGCTAAAAAAAAACCATAGATGAAATTGAGGTGGCTAAAAAATATCAGAGTGGTAAATTACAAATAAAGCATGAGTTAAGTCAAACATTAACTGCATCACGAAAGGTTATACATGTACTGCACTGCTCTTTGTAGCTACACTTGGAGCATGGGCACGTGATCTCATGCACCTCAAGAAGCCAGTGAGAGAATTCAAATACCTATATTTCTCTCCCTGTTTAACACATTGAGAATATTAAGGTCCCACCCATTTTGATACTGTTTAACATCCTTCTACAGTAGTGATTTTCTCTTTTTCTCAGGGACACCAGCCCACTTCACAAGGTATTTTCATATTTGTTGACTGTAAAAGACCATGCATGATGTGCAAGAAGCAGAGCACAAAGGACAGTGAGATTATCAATGCAAACTATAAATAAACAAAATCTTAGATTGTACTGACATATCCCTTACATATACACACACACAAACACCAGGATTTGAACAAAAATCTTGTCATTGCATGACTTGTCTTTGATGCGTTAGTCACAAAAAATGGTTTTAAAAAGTGTTATACTAAGTGGTCATTTTCTCTTTATTTACTGCAAATTAAAACTGCAAAATTAATTAGACCCTATTGCTAATCAGAGGAATCTGGTCCAAAGAAATACTCTGACATATTGGTAACTTGGTAATGTGTTGAATTTCTGTAGGCCAGTAATTTTTCTTGGCTTCCTCTACATAAACATCTAATAGCAAAAGAAAAAAAAAAGTAAATCAACACAGTTTTATTGAAGTCTGTGTTGATTTAAGCCATCTGAAGTTCTGGCTCAGTACTGAGATTATTTGTTATTATGAGCAAAGCATACGTAAAATCTAGGATATTTTATCTTTAGAGGCTTGGCTGGAAATGTTGTTCTTGGGTGCATGAAGAAAACTGAAGACAAACATTTTGAAAATGAAAAAAAAATGCTCAGATTTAGTGACCTGTGAAGAAAAGACCTGATTGATTTAGTCAATTTAATTCTACACCCATGGTTTTATTGGTGTTGTTGCTTATCACACATGCTCTCTTGCGTTATAACAAAGACAAATCCTTGCTTAATTAATTTTTATAACGTATTAGCTGATGGTATAATAATTATGATTCCTTTAATTCCCTTGATCACCGTCTTCATTGAGTCCTAGAAATGTCTTGGATAGATGGGAAACTCCTGAACCTACCCAGCTGTCTGAATTCCAACTAGTAGTTAGTGATCCCACAGGAAAAGCCCAAAAGAACCTGAACAACCCAAACCAAATCAAACAAATAGGAATTGCAATCGTTACTAAAGACAAAGAGTCAGTAAGTTTATTTTTATTTACGTATTGCCACCCATGAGAAAAGGCAGATCACAGCCTGTAGCCTGTTGGTGATAGTCCTGTAATCCAAACTACAGAAGATGAGGTTCCTGTTCCTGCACAGGTTAGGTGCAGACACAGACCTGAACTTGCCTTGCCCAACACGGGTACCTGCAGCTCCTTCCTTATCCATCGTCTTCTTCTCTACACGATCCCTTGGAGTTGCCAAGACACAAATAAATGCTAAATACTGCTGCCAAATCTTTTATAAAATGAGCTGCAGTGTAGACAAATGCCAGCTCACGAGGGGAGGGATGTTTTCCACAGCTTGTGATGCTTCTGAGGACATCAGGGAACATAAGGAGCAGGAGGTACTAAGGTACCTCAAAAAGGCAATTATTGGTTCTACTCGTTCATTCTGATGAAACACTACTTCTACCGGAAGACAATTTCTGATCTTTTTGAAGACATGAAAATATCCTATATATAACCAGTTACTAGGGATAAAAAGACTTCTTCCTGGCAAATGCAGGTGTCTGAGTGAAGTTGTGAAGCATGGGTTTCATTAAACCATTATACTGATTTAAAATGAAGCTTCCTTCATGTTTGATGAGCATCCCCAAAGCAAGGCCAGGAACACTCTTCACTCAGTGGTCCATGAATAAATGCAAATGAACACAGGCATTCAGGTTTCAGAGTTGGGGAGAACAGCATACAGAAACCATTACTATTTAAACGATTTTTTTCCCCCTATACATACACAGACATGGGAGGTTAATTAAAAACACACTATTAAAGCTGACTTTGTAAGAAGCAGTCCTTTAGCCCTTTGAATCAGGCCAGACCTTAAAAGCCATTTCACTTTCTTAGTTGCAAACTTCTCCATCACTAATACTTTTCCAAAATGATAAGCCTTCATTCTGTTTTCAAACGCCTAGATAGATCACTAACTCTTGATATTTTTTCCTGTTGAGACGAATACATGAAGTAAGGTTTACTAAAACTATCAACTGGATATCAGACAAAAATGAGCTTTCAACATGAAAAATCTACTTAAGTTGAGGCAACACCCCCCCATCTCACTTATTAAAAGAACAAAGATTTCCTTTAAGTAGATTAAAAAGGAGGTAAACCTAGCCCCCTCAAAAATTAGGTACAAAAGGTATACAGAGTGACTGAGGGGGATAAAAGCTGGGGTAGATCTCAGATGACATGAGCTGTGCCTAAAGCAAGCAGGGCTGTCAGCAGAAAGAATTCAGGGAACAAAGAAGTTGATACCCCAAAATGAGCACCATAGGAGCATTTTACTATGATGAGAGCTCTAGTCTGGTCCTGTCGACCTTCTGAGACCCCTGAAAAGGACTCCGTCCACGTGCTGTAAGACTGCTTTGCAAAGTAAAGTACTCAAGGGAATGGGAAGGGGTTTTGTTTTCAGGATGAAGCCTCTACTGTAAACTAAAATGCTTCTACACAGCACTGTATTCTGGATTGCAAATGGAAGAGAAATAGCAGATGTTCATCTCTCTTCCACAATGATGACAGAGTTTGTTTACAGGTTTCTCAAAAAGTCATTGCCACATTCTTTCAATTGCCATAATGCATATTTAGTTGACATAATGCTTACAAAATGCAATTCAGACATATCTCATTGCAGAATACTAAACTACTGCGCTTTCCCTCGGTGAAGGGTTGCGTGTGACCTGAGCACAGCGGTTCAGTAGGTGAACTTTCGGAGAGGCAACGGAGGTGGAACGCATTAGTGTCACTTAGAGAAACATCAGACATTTTGGGGTCATTTTCATACAACCCACAGCCAAATAAAATGCTGTGGGAATATGTCTTAACTGAAATATTTCACCAGTTCATTTCTTGGAAAAGGATTTTATTTGAAAGAATGAAACATTGCCACCGCTTAAACGGTTTGTCTCTAGGCCAAGGAATGATCTCTGTGCTGAGTGGGCACAGCACTTTACAGACTTGATGATTAAATGATAATGGCAGCATTTCAACAAAAGCAACGTTAACTGCTTATAGCAAAAACGGAGATCATGCTAGAGATTCCTAAAAGATGAAAAGCATTTTGCTCATACTTCCTCTCCATCGCAGAGATTAATGGAGAAATCACTTAGCCTCTGTACCTTCCCACTTTTATGTTAATTTTTGTCTGCATCTCTTACTGATTTTGCTGTTTCTTGATCTCTCTTTTTATACATATGGCCTGACAAGGGCAGATATTTTTGGGGATTTCTAAAAGGTAGATTTCTCCAGCACTAATAACAGCATGCCTGAAGCAGCCAAGATATTGCTAGAGAGAATTTTTGCATCAAAATATTGTAAAGAGAGCATCTCTGAAGGAATTCACTGGGGGATCACATGATAGTTGCAGTTTCTATTGTGCTTCTCTTTGTATTTGTATGTCCACTTGAACCTGAATATCAAATCAAGTTTTAGAGAAACAGGATAATAAATATCTGCATGAAACAGCACAAATGTTGCACATGAAAAGCAGCATAAATATGCATCCCTAGCATTTCGAAATAAATTCACAAAAGCTCCGTGTCACACAAAAGATGGAATGGTGGTCATAACACCCAAAATCATAAGGGAATAAAAGGGTCATTAACTTGATGCAAAAAGCACATTTCATTTAATTTTAGAACTCTTTCAGGCTTAAATAGCAGAGTATTTTTAACGCTACATAGATAAATTTTCAAGCTGAGGTTACCCATGAATCAATAGAGTTTTCAAAAAAATTGGAAAGACAGAAGCCAAGAGAAGGAAAGGCAGAAGCCAAGAGAAGAGAAAGATGTCTCCACAGTTATGTCACACTCCAAGCACAAAAAAAGCCTAATTGTGACATTTGCCACCACTTCCTTCACAGTCAGCAAAACCCTCTTAAGCAAAGAAGCAAACACAGAAGTCAGCAACAGAACTCACTTTCATACTCGTATTAATAGTGTCTAGGAATAAATTTAATTGCCACATCCAATTTCTCTACTTTACTCCTGGTTAGCTGAATAATAACACGCTGAGATCTAGGCTTCATTCAAAACTTTATGAATGGCAAAGAAATAACCATATGAGAATTAATAGATGCCCCCAGTGATTCCTTACAAAGGCAAATAATGACTGAACTACTTGTTTATGTGCAGTTTGTGATTTTACAATGCAAACAAATGTGAACTTATAGAAAAAAAGATTATGATGGAGCAATAAACTGACAAGGAGATTTTTTTTCAGTGTGCTCATGCTGTACACAACAGGGAGATATTATATCCCCAGATTTCATAGTTATTTCTAGTGCCTCCTGCCCCACCAAGTGGACTAATAGTGTTATTTTTTATCATAAATTTGTATATTTTCCTTTCAGGACTAAATGAAGTATATGTTCCCATAGCAACAAAAGCTAATTCTTTCCAAATTTAAGTCTGAGCCTTTAGCACTGAATTCCATGGAAGCTTACTTTCATATGGATCTTTGAATTGTGCTATTTGATCTATTTGAATTGTGCTAATTGATCTATTTGAATTGTGCTATACAGGCAGTTTTAATCTGCAAAGCTCAAAGATGGAGGGGGGTGGGAAATCAGTAATCTATACATGGCATAATATGCACATATCTAAATGCACCATAAAATTCCTTAATCCTTCACCCTGAAAATCCATCATACCCTGAAAAATCTGTTTAACATGTCTAGTGCTGCTTTTTACAAAATTTTAGTTCCAAAACGTAACAATGGTTGTTAGACAGTTTACGGTTTCCTCTCATAGCCTTGGAAAATGTGATATGCAGTGAGTTCCAGCTTTCTAACAAGAAGGACAGATATTAGGCATACTCAGTTTAAATAAGCAAATAAATACTCTTTCAGCACTTAAAATTAATAGGACCAGAGAAGTCTTCCAAGGACAACAACAGGACTAAACCAAATGCCAATTCACGTTCCAAAACCTTAAGGAAAAACTTACTACGCTATGTCTAGGACAAAGAAAGTTCATTTAATCAAGAATCTTAACTGTTAATTCATGTCTCCTTTTTAAAAAGACACATTCCACGTCACTTCCACCCCTCCCAAAGTGAGTTTGATTTCTTTCCCTTTGTAGCTGAAGGTGTCCCTTCACTCTTCTCGTGGGAAAGCAATCACATGGTTTCTCCTCTCCAGCTCATGCTTTCATTCCAAGTTTTGAAAGACTGAGTAACCTCTCTAGTACAAGTTGCCGAATGCTTGGCTGCATTTATACTGTTCTATTAAAAATTTTTAAAATAGCTCACAAAAAAGCTAAAGCATATGCTCAAAATTTAATCTAAAACTACACAAGTCAGGGAATAATTTGTCTTTGTAGAAGATGAAAGGAAGGTTAAACTATACTAAGTTCCAATTTTTTGGCTACAGGGGGTCTCATTAAACTTCCATAACCAAGCAATTTTCACTACATTCATAACAGATCAAATCCTCCCTTCTCCCCCTTTGTATTAGAGTGAGTTTTATATACAGCAGTGTAAGACAGCATTTGTATTAAATTTTCATGATATCTCAGAAAAAGCATCTTCTATCTACCACTTAGATTGTAATGCCCATCCACTCCAGGGACACCCCAAATCACTACATTTCTATCTAATGATCTCTGACCATTGACATTTCAAATATTATTGACACTACAAAGAAGCAAAATGCTTGGAAAATTATATGATCAAACAAGTATTCAAATAGAAGATAAATGCATTTGCCAAATGTTCTGGTAAGTGTAAGCGCAACTATGACTCAGAATACCTGAACATTAACATACTAATGACCAGCAACCTGGAAATTACTTTATTTTACTTTTATTGAGATTTTTCTCCAGTTTTGCTTAGTTTGGCCCAACCAAGGAAGCAACAGATCTGGGAAAAACACAAAAACTGCGGGACAGCAGTGGATATGGTGACAGTTGTACCTTCACGAAATCAAGAAAAGCAAAATAGCCCAGTCCACATGGGAAAAACACTAACATGCTTCATGTAATTCTCTGCAATCAGAAAAAATCATCCTTATTAGAAGGAAGAGTAGGAGCATAGCCTAGTCTGCACAAAATAAGGAACAGGACTCCCATTGTGATGAATTCTGTCTAAAAAGGTGGCAAAGCACAGTATCTAAGCAAATTTATTGAACTGGAGCCCAAGTGGCCACTGTCCTTTATAAGGTGCTGAGACTTTCCACAGCCACAGGAAAACAGTAACACAAATTGTGTTTGTTGCAGTTCTATAGAAGCAAAACATATCCCTTTAATATACTTACATATTTCATACCTTATCCCTTGAAACAAATATACTGACTGAAGGCTCACCCTACGCAAAATTATGACTGAGATGTTCAGAAAAGCAACTTTAGACTACAAAAATACTGATTTAATAATTTTTATTCTTTCCTGCTCTTTCTCAAGATATGAGTGTTTCCATCTTCCTCATTATAAGAGTACTGCATTGAAGTGACAGCTGCTAAAAATGTACATCACTCATGCCCTTGGTTTGAAATATTAGGAATGATGGGCACAGTTCTGGTCTCACCTCGATAAATCCCACCATTAATCTCATAGCAAGGCTCTAATGTTTTTTTATAAGGTATTACTCGATATATGCTTGCATTCCAAGCACCAATATGGGTATATATGCAACATAAGCCTGGAAGACACCCAGGGTTATTTGATTTTTAAAATTCATCACTAAGTCAGGCTTACAGAATTATGCAATGACACCAGGAATGGCCATTGCAAAGCATCAGCTGCTTTAGCTCATGCTACCATAATCTTTTTTGCATATCACAGGGCAGCAAATCCTGAAATAGGGGCTGTTATATACTGGAAACATTTCTGAAGAGTTGGTAATTTTTTAAGACCATAAAATCAGCATAATCCAAACTATTTCCCTGGTTACCTTTCAGCTCCTCTGTGCCGATTAAACTTTCCAGACAAACCATATAGAATCACAGATATATTCCTCTAAAGCCTTTTACATTTTTACTCCCTTTCCAACATTCACTCCTGAATTATGCATTTAAACTGAACTCAGAAACTCTTTAAATATCTCATCATCTTTTATTTAGAGACAGCTTAACATGAAAAGTCCTGTTAGAAGGATTTGTTTTACATTTTTAAAGAGTAATATTTCCTTTACGGGCGAGCCTTAAGTGGTCTTACTTAAAAGCAGTCTTAGCTTCTTTCAGCAGTTTTTATTGGATTTGCACTAGTGGTAGTAAAGGCTGTTTCTAAATGTCTAAATCAGCAGCAATACACTTTGTTCATCCGTGTTTGCCCCGATGTTAATAATTCTTCAAGCTAAAAAACAGAAAATAACCCCCTCAAGCACCCAGCAAGGCACATAAACATTTATTTCTATGGATTTCTCTTCCTTTCTATATCTGATGTTTCCAGAGATGATCAATATGGCAATTTCCTGCCAAACCAGAAGGCTAATTACCACTCATTTTCAGAGATTGACAAGGCAGAAATATTAAAGTGTTCTGAAAATAAGTCACAGAGACTCATTAAAGAGCCATGGAATACGATTCTTTGCCTTTTCCTTGGGAAAATAGGCATCTCATTATTGTTTATGTGAAGAAGTTGGGTGGTAGCACCAGCGAAATTCAAGTGGCTGCGTGAAAAAGCAGTGACTCTAAGTATCTGGCTGGAAGGGGATGTTAAATCATTGTGAACAAATTTTGTCCCTCCACCACACATATTCAGAATATCCCTTCTCACACTACTTGTTAAGAGCTAAAGAGTTTACCCATGAGACTATTTCTCAGTGCCTCATAAGCATGAATAAAAATAAAATTGTTCATCCTTTCTGCAGCAAAATCATACTGAATGCACATGTTCAACACATCTTCCTCTCAAATCAGATGGCCTGTGCTAATCTTCAGATTTTTAAGAGAAATCTCTGCCACCTGTGCCTATATGTGCCAGAAATACCCCATCCTCCAGCATGCAACAGCAAATTTTTCTGGTCTTCATTGCTGCAGCAGCCTTAAGAGAAACGGTTGTCCTCTGGCAGCAGCTGCTTAGCACCCAGTTAAATCTCTGTTCCTTATCTCATACTTAAAAGAAAAGCTGAGTGGTCTGATGGAAGGTGTTTTACAGGAGGCACTTGGCAAGGGACAGGTGGGGAGCAGGTCGATAAGGCAAAGAAAGAAAATAGAATTAGACTATGTTTGGAAAGGAAAAATAGAAGCTTTTAATATGCCATTAAAACAAACAAATAGACAAGAAAAATAGCCAACCCAAAACCTGTACCATTGAATCCATGATTTCTGGCTTTGTGCTGTGAATTCCCAAGGAAGAAGGATTTTAGGTTTTCCTTGAGCATCACGAACAAGAGATAAAAGGTGACTTAGCAGAGACATTCACCACTGGCAGCTGAGCGCTTCGGTGCATCTTGGATTCCTGGAGAGCTGCTTCTGGCACACGGGTTTGCTTTGTGTCATGTGTTTAGTTCTGCAGGCAAATGATCTGCTGGATTAAGTGTGTTACTGGCTCTTACAGTGCACCCGTGGATGCTGATTGCTCTGCTGTAAGGAATATTTGCTGCAGTGCTTCTGGAGAGGTGTTGGCAGGTTCAGAGGGTGCTCAGGCACAGCCCAAATCCACCGGGTCTGTTTTAGGAAGCAAACTAGAAATTACATTTCCAGAGAAAGAGTATGATGCCCAGTGTCAGAAACGTTGCATAGCTTTCTTACAGAACTCCTTTTTACTGCTCAGATGTGTAGCCCATTAGAAAAAAAAAAAAAAAA
>VZTG01002648.1:1201988-1221959 GCA_013397845.1 Melanocharis versteri | reverse complement strand
AAAAAAAAAAAAGAAAGGCAAGGTTTGCCAAGAAAAGTAAGGTGATCTCTGGTTTGAGATTAGCACTCGGGGTCTTTCAGAGAAAAGATTTGAAAAATTGGCAGGAGAAAAGTTTGAAGGAAAGCTCATGGGGACTGCAGGAAAAGAACACTGTTAGGAACTTTCTCGCAAGAGTATTAAAACAAATTTTCCATATCCCTCTTAATTTAATGCAGCATGGATCCTTGTTCTATCTGGCATCTCAGGGGCTCCTCGATGTAAAGAGAACAACCCACATAAATAAGATGGAACTTTCATGTAACATTAACTATTTAAGACAGCATTACTGCTGTCAAAACACTTATTTATTAGAAATGGATAAGTGGAAAGGAAATCCTTCTATTCCACTAATTTTATCCATCTCATGATTTCTAATTAAATGGAGCCTGTATCTCAATTGCCCTGGCTTTTGGAATTAAAGAACTGCAACTCCTATGATAAGCTCTTCCCTCATCTCAAAATCCAAACCATTTAATTTGCTTAATATACTTAAGTTTGTAATAGCTAAAATTGTAATTTAAAAACATTAACATGACTTTTTTTTTTTTTTAACAGTGTGATCTGAAAAAAAGCATATACTGGTGAATTTTTTTTTTCTAAACTCCTTGAAACCTTTAATGCCAGTCTTATATATCATTTCAAGCCCACAAGGATGTAAAGTGGCTAGATTTGTTGTGTCATATAGCTATTTTTTAAATCATAGGATAGATTTTGCTTAAAAACAGAGCTTGCTCTTTGAAAAATACTGTATTTTTAATACACAGAGATAGCTGAAGGGAGCAGTGAGGGATCAGCAGGTGTTACAGAGACATTCTTCTGCCCTGCTACCAAAGCAATGCCACACTCCACATCTTCATGTCAAGCAGGTTAAAAAGCAAATATCTCAAAATAGCTCCATCCTCACCAAGTGACCCAAAATCACCTTCAAACGGAAATTTTTTGTAAGATTAACGTCAGTTAAACTTCCCAGAGAGCTTTTAAAAATGTACTCTCAGCAACTTCAATAGCTTCCTTTGAAAGACCAGTTTGTGCACGGCACTTGATTTCAGAGGACTTGCACTTAAATATACATTCATTGGAATTAAAAAAAATATGCCTAGCCCAACATACAAGATGATTTTACTTCTTCTTTTTTTTTTTTTTAACTGGAAAACCTTCATTAATAAACCTGACTTGATATTGCTAGGAAATTGCCAATATCTTTGAAAGCAAAACTGGACAGTGTTCTGTAGCAAGATTTTTTTAAATCACCGTATAAATGTGAATTGCATGATCATGAGACAAAGTGGAATCCTGAATATTCAAAGTGACTGTGTTCTTACTAATTAATGAATATGACACCTCCAAAGTATCAAAATGAGGATCCAGTTTCGTATAATATCAAATTATCAAACTGAGTAACCAGTAGTCAGAGGGAATTTAAGGGTTTCTGAAGGATACACTACGTGACAGTTTGCCTGAAAAAAGAAAAACAAGAAATGTACATAAATTTTCCTTATAGCTGTTTTAGAATAGCATTCATCTGTTGAAGAATATGCCCAACTTTGAGCAACAATTGTTGCTTTTTCTAGAGAAGGGCTGAATGGAATTTAAAGTCTCAAATCCAATTAAAAACCACAAACAAACAAATCCCTGCAATGTGAGGGTCCCAGCACAAAGAAGTGCAAGAGTTTTGTGTCTTCCAGTGAGGCAGGATAAGCACATTTACAGCCAAGGCTGTGAAGAGCTGCACCAAGCAGAGCTCTGGTCCCTGCACCCCTCCAGGTCTGTACAGCCTCACTGTCCTTAGCAGCTTTTGGGGCAGCTTACTGAGCATTTGGGAGCTGCTTAGCTAGCACGTTCTTTTGTGGAGATAATTTTAAAATTTAAAAATTATGAACTGCCAATCACCTCCACAAAGACCAATATAAGACAACAAGCTAAACTGATCTCCGAATGAAACCACCAGGCACATTCATTTGCAGCCAGACCTTCAATCCCAGCACAGCAGAACACAGCTTAAGGCACAAAGTTGAATGCAGTAGGACCTTGAAAAAAAAAAAAAGTAAATCCTATGTGTACATAAGTGAGTATAAAGTATGAGAATCTAAGCCAATGATATCTATGGGAAGGTAAAGCTCAGCATCAGTACTGTCGTAATTCCTGAGATTATGAATTGTTGCTCAGAACAAGTTGTCTAAACTAACCCAAGCCCCATCTGGTCAGGATGGGTGGATTTTAGCTTAAATTATTCCCATCTGGCATCTGATCATCCACTGATGATCGTCCAGGGTAACCCTGGAGAGAGCAGGCACGCTGCTGCTCCTCAGCTCACCAGTTAAGGATGTGACCACCAGCCCCATGGCCTCTGTGTCACCCGACCCCCACGGTGACCCTGGGTGAGCAGCAAGGCTCTCCCCACGCCTAGGTAACAAGGTTTATGTAATAAATGCAAAACAGCTGTCGATGAATTAGTTCTCAAACTAAATCTGATAGCTTGAAATACTTTTCTGCACTTTCCCAGTCTTCTTTACTGTTGTGGTTTAACCCCAGCCACCAGCCAAGCCCAACCCAGCTGCTGGCTCACTCCCCCACCACTGGGGAGAGAATCAGAAAGGTAAAATAACTCATGGGTTGAGATCAAGACAGGGAAAGTAAAAGCCATGCACACACAAGCAAAGCAAAACAAAGAATTCATTCACTGCTTCCCATGGGCAGGCAGGTTCAGCCATCTCGAGGAGCACAAGGCTCCATCACGTATAGCAGTGATTTGGGAAAACAAAAGAGCATCACTGCAAATGTCCTGCCCTTCCTCCTTCTTCCCCCCACTTTATACACTGAACCTAATGCCATATGGTCTGGAATATGCCTTTGGTCAGTTTGGGTCACTTGTCCTGGCTGTGTCTTCTCCCAGCTTCCCTTAAAATTTGGCAGTACAAAAAGCAGAGGAGGCCTTGTGAAAGCGCTGCTCAGCAATAACAGAAACATCTCTATATTATCAACCCCGTGTTCAGCACCAATCTAAAACACAGCCTCATCCAAGCCACTGGGAAGAAAAAAAATTCTACCCCAGCCAAAACCAGCTGAGGAAGAAAAAAAAAATCCAACCAAAAACAAAGCAGAGAAAAAGAAAAAGAAAGTGTTAAAGAAATATTCTGCTACCTTGTCCACTTTGTGTAAGAAGGTTCCCAACAGCAATGTTATGAAATGTGAATTATTTCGTGGTTGTTTGCACCATGTTGAATAGCGCTGGGTTTGCATTCAAAATACAACAGCTACAAGTGAAGTGAATTGATTATTTTGTGTGTGTGTGCTGTGCAGTAAAATTTCCCATAAATAATAATAATGATTCTTTTCCTAAGCCTACAGCAGAAAGAAGAAAACATCAGTAAACTTTTTACTGTCAGTAAAAGTCAGAACAATTAGTGTTGTTATCTGTTTATTCCTGCTAATTTAGCAGAACAACAACAACAACAACAAAAATCACTTTATTAGCCATACTTTCTCCTAGTAAAAAAGGCATTGTTTCAAACTATACATTAAAAATGTTTAACACACTTTTGGCAAGCATATGGGCTCTGATTGTCAAACATATGCCATAAATTCGTAGGCAGAGTCAGGGCAAATCATTTGACCTTCTTGTGGCTCAGACAATCCAGCTGTAAAATTAGATGAAAGCAGAACTGAAAAACAGATGCTGCTGCATCCAATTTGAGCTTTCTTGAGCAAACAACATCTTAAGAGAGCAGAATTAATGTCTTGTGTGAACTGCAATATTTTATTTGATGCTTATCAGCACAATCTGTAAATTAAAATAAAGACCTGAAAAACTTTGCCAGCCTGCTGCATGTATTATATTGAATTTCCTAATTTACGAATTATTTACGTGTTTCCAAAGACAGGCAGTAGCTACCTAGAGAACTGAGCCTCCTGGTCCTTTGGCAAGGAATGTCTGCCTGGAGTGAGTTGGGCAGCACAGTCTAAACCATCTGTCGCATCCACTCTGGACCCGCAAGAGCTTGGAGGGGCATCCAGAGAGAAGGCCAGGCCAAAGCACCTGAGACACGCATGGGTTTAGACCATTTTCCAGGCAGTCAGCCACCCCAGGAGCTCCACCTGGAATCCGAAACTCTTCTTTCCTCTTACCAAGTCATAGGGAAATCTACTCTTTGCTCATATCTGGCTTGCCAGCTTCTGCTGGGCTCCAGCGTGTTGGCAGCTGATAAGAGCGTGCTGCAATGCCCTATGCAGCCAGCTCTGCCTTCCCTGCTAGGAGGAATCCATTACACCTATGCTACCACTGCAGCTGTGCAATCACAGCTGGTGGAGCTCTTAAAAAGCTTTAAACCACAGTTTTTGCTCCCAGGTGGGAAGGCAGAACTTGAGCAGGGGCAGCTGCACACACCCACGGGGGAATATGAGTCACCACCTTGCTGGCTTGGGACTTTCCAAGTTTATACTGGGAAAATATTTCAAAATCCTGAAGGAAATTTAAGAAAGAAAATAATAAATCAAAACACCACCAGAATGTACTTGACTTGAAAGTCAAGTTTGCTTACTTGTGTCTAAACTTGGAAATAAACACTACTCCTATTTCAAAGGCAAATGAGGAAACATAGCTGAATTTGCACCTCGTCTGTTGACCTCACTTTTCGGAGGTGGGAAAACTGTATTTGGATTATTTTCAAGAACGTCATTTGGAACAAGAAAATAAAGAAAAAACTCCAAGGTTCACCTGAGAAAGAGTGAAATTAAGTGTGTTGCATGTTGGGCGTTTTTTTTTTCCTATCCTTTTCCATTTCTTGACTACGTAAAGTACTCAATGAATTCAGCCAGAACTGGAAGCTGTGTTTGCTTCACCCCCTTTTCCAAACCAGAAATTATGCCCTGCCTAAATGCCTTCCCCAACTGCAAACTAAGCAACCGTAAACCAGGTTCTGATGTTGCTGTAGCTATTTCAAAGCCCTAAGGACCACAAGGCCCTCACTGATGACTCTGGATTTAGGACATAATGTAATTAAAAGCAACAGAGCCAGAACACTAAAATAAGTTTCAACTTTTTTTTTTTTTAAGTCGTGTTGTCCAACTGTGCCAACAGGTGTAGTTTTCACTACAAACAATAAGGAAATGCTAGTAATTACTGTACTATATTTTTGGTGACAGCAAAGAAAAGAAATTCTTCCTAAATATATTAATCCTGTTTTTCCCCTCCAGGAATAAAGCTGATGGAAATACATTTCTCTTATAAACACTTCCTCATACCTTTGGAGCTGTTTAAGAGGAAGGAGTTATTACATTAATTATCCCGTCATTCTGAAATTTAAATCATGTAGCAATATCCAGTATCACATCCTAAGGGCACATTATATTTTCAGATAAAGATTTTATTATTATTATTATTTCAAAAAAAGACCCTTTATTTTTAAAAATTTGCATATGTTCTTGTCTTTTTATCTAATTTGGTTCTTTCATGGAGCCAATCCATCACTTCGTTACCAAGACAGCTTTTGCAATTGAACACTGATTTGCCAGGGAACGTAGGCATATTTTGTATCTTCTTGAAAACAGAGTTTAAAGAATAGTGTGAGTTCCCTGGAAAGCGAGCTGTAGAGTGATGAAGCCAAAGTCTTTGTTAATAAATGTCACAGTTCATTCAAAAAATAAAATAAAGAGAGAAAAATTACAAACTATATAACTAAGAAATTCCACTAGAAGGCAAAGAACACATCGCATTTCACCAATGAGACAAAATAACCTTTGTTTGTTCTTGTCTGTTTAAATTATATAAACTCTCACAAACCAACTTTATCTACCTCGGTATATGATACTGCAAAATCAGTTTTGATAAAATATGATCCAACACTAGATGTACAAAGATATCTTTTAGCGAACAAACAAACAAAAGGATGGCACTACTTGTTTTGTAGAGAAGATTGCAGGGAGTTCACATAGGATTAAACCAGACCTTAATTCCCCAACACCTTGAGCGTTGTGGATAGTTAATATTTGTACGTTTCTAGTTATCTGTGAATTTTAATTAAACATGAATGTTTCTGTCAAATGGTGAAGAACTTCCTTTGATACTCCAACCCAGTCCTAAACTCTTAAACATGAGGGTAAATGCCTCAAGTAGCTCAAGAGTTCTATAAGTAGAGAACAACAGAATTTCATTTCTTTGTAACAATATTGTAGTAGTGGGGACAGCTCATTCAAATGAGAGAGAGACTAGAGCAAGGAAATTCTACTTCGCATGATACGGAACTGCCTCTTTTTGAGGGCAATCTTGGATTCTCTGTTCCAGCTCAGCCATTTCAGCCTTGGTATCTCAGTTCAAATATTTATCCAGACACAGCTCATCTGCATAAGAGCAATTTCTGAGGAATTATTTAAAGCCCTTCTCCAGCAGCTTTACTCTTCCCATCAAAATGGTTTAAAGCCCATAATAGGTCACGCAGTTAGGTCATCTCTTTGGAGGGCCAAAGGACAGCTGGTAGCTGAGAAGCTGAACAAAAAAAGAGGTCTGCCATGGCAAAACAGGGCTGAGCTTCACCAAGTACGTGTCCATAAGGATCCAAGCAGAGAGTTTGCCTGCGTTTCCCCCCCGGGACATTGCAAAAGAGCTTACGCGCAAAGCAGGGAATGCCACTTGCACTTGTGTCTTCTAGGGAAGGGGAGAAGGCAGGCTAAAACCAGATGAAGCGAATAAAGAGCAATATCCTCCTAAAAGTTTTAGCGTTTTCCTTTTTTTTCCCTTATGGTTGCAATCTGTTCTTTTTTTGAAGGCTTACACCAGTTCCAAGGCTGTGCCTGAGAGAACGATGTGGAGCAGTTCAAGTGCCATTCGCCTTCAGCTGCATCTTGGCTGTTGGTTTATCCACATAAACAGCAAATTCCATGCAGAATAAAACTATTTAAAGACATAATTTAAGACTGAAGGGCTGCCATGCTGAATGGATTATTGGACAATCTTTACTAGGAAGCAGTGGTCATCTACAGAGAGTGTGTCCTGGTACCCCTTTCTGCCAGAGAAGGCTGAAATGGGTGACAGAGCACTTCCATACTGGCAGTGCTGTGGGTTTGCAGCGTGATGGGTGTGGGAATCCCGTGTCACATGGAAGAGAACCAGGAAAAATCTTTTCTGTCAGCACTACTGCAGTGAGGAACATGAAGTGATTTGGTTAAAGCATTTCTTATTCCTGAAAAGGTTATCCAGAGAGCACCAAAAAACCCCAGAAACAAAAACAACTCCCCCCAAATCAGGAATATGTCCAAGAGTGTGGATGGCTTAGGAGTGCAAGTAAGTAACTGATTTCATAGTCAAAGGCACTATGGGATCTTCAACAGGCCTTGGATATCCATATGAGAAGAGAACTTACAGGAAAAGGTGGAGAGTAAGGAAAACCTCAGAGGAATAATTTCTAATAATATGTACAAGATTCCACTAGGAGCCTCTGGAAAACTTCTAGCTGAGGGGCAGAGAATACTCAAACATTTTAATTTCACATAACCAAGCTGTGTTTTTGCATATCCATAGCTCTTTAGTCTGTCTGCTAACTTTTTAGGAAACTTGTAAATTACTATTAATTCAGAAAATTAATCTCAGAATATGATGCTGTACAATATTACAATCTTTTTTTCCCATAATTTGGTAGTGCACAATATTACAATTTTTCAGCCACCAAATCAAAAGAAAAAAAAGCAGACTGACTTTAATGGCTAACAGTTCACATTGCTTTGGGTCAGCTTACAATGAAGATGTGACAAAAATAAAAACAAAGTCCAAAAATCTTTATTTCCAACTGTGGTTGATTTCAAATTATATGAATAATTAATAACTTACAGAAAAGAAAAAATCAGTATAGGTTCAGAAAGTAAATGAAGATCAAAGCCATCCTACATTAATAAAATATTGAGCTACATAATATCTCTGAACTGAGTGGGGTTTTTATCAGGAAGAAAAGTTAATTGGTATTCTGACCTTTCACTTTTAGTGCTGACCTGAATCTAGCAGGAAGGACAGTTGTTCTAGAAGGAAGTGTGTGACAAGATGTTTAAATTTTTATTGTCTCAAACAGTCTTTCACATTCTTAGTCAAATAGCCTGCAACAGAACTAAGCCTGTCTGTGACTATTGAGTGCACCGTGGCAATGTCAAGGACTTCTTTCATTATTTATATTCTTTTTTTTTGTTCAATTTGGCTGATGTTTGTTTTGCCGAGACCTGGCTGATCTCACTGGAAACTGTTCCATTTACCCAGCTACAACAAAGTTCAGAGACCGTGCACGCGCGAGGGGTGGCAATCAGTCAGCAGAGGAGAGCCTGTGCCCAATCGATTCCCCCGGTACGCACCGACAAAGCTGGATAAGCGTCATCCCCCCTTCCCATCCCCCAGCAAACGTACTTGCGAAACGTGCACTCCAGAGATGGAAATGTTATCACAGCACAGGTCAGTAAACTATTGATGGGACTGAGCTATGTCTACTGATGTACAGGGAATGATGTGTGGCAGTTTGATCTAGCAAGGGGACTATTTTGTATGCCAAACACAGCTCTCTGCTCGGTGTTGTCTTTTTGGTTCACTTTACAATGCTTCAATGTCAAAGCTTCAGCAGGCATGGGATCATATTGTAGGGATGTCTTCAGCACAGCTTAAAAAAATAAAAATAAAAATGAGAACATGTTTTGTAAATTGAAATGTTCTAAAAAATTAACTTCTAGTTTATCATACCTTAGAGTGTCAGAGCCTTCATACTGCTCTAACTTCATCTTGTATGCAAATGATGACTTGCAATGACTAGATAGTCAAGTTTACTAATGTTCTAATTATGTCAGTGCAAATTAGATATACAGTACTTTAAATTGCTTTGATAATGCCTGTAGGGTGACTACCAGCAATGAGAGAAATATCAGGTTAGACATTTGGGTCACAGCGTGCCAACCTTTCCTAACAAAGTTGACTTTATTCTGATTTTAGTGTTGTCATAACATAAGTTTTAGATCTTAAGTTCAATTTGTCTGGGGGAGGAAAAAAATTATCAAAACCATTGGGAGCAATTTTATAGTATAGCATTAGATAATGTATAATTTAATAATGTTTCCCCATGCACACACACGTGTCTGGTTTGCTTTTGCTGTGTTCTGTGTAGTGCCCAGCTGTGGATAGAAACTGCTTGAAACTGCAGACTTCCAGAGTCCACTTCACCACTGCAGGCTTGCAAGAAGAGCCCTTCCTATCCTTATGGAGGGACCAAGGGCTAGTTAAAATGAAAGCTCATATACTTGACAGAGAAAGCAAAAGTTACTCTGAAGTATTTCTGAGCAACTGGCCAACTCTGAATATTTCCTGCACACTAATGAATCACGAAACAGGGCCAGCCACGGGACAAACTATCATGTAGGTATCACAAAGCCCATCCACAATATGCCACAAGAAATTCTGTTCCTTCCACAACCCTCTCTTCAGAACAAAGTGATTTCACCACCCTTGTCCTCAGCTAACTTATCTGCAAGCGGTACAATCTGGAGTTCTAAAATATAGACTCTCTCCAGTGTACATGTCCTACATTTATGCACACGTGTTTGTAGGCATGTGTGCATGCATATGCATATACCTGTAGTCACACTGCACGCAAGCATTACTATATACTTGTGATAAATGCTAGAGAAAAAAATCAGCTCATTACTGTATGACAGCACATATCCACTGATTAATGAAACTCAGTCTGTGAGGCTCATTCACCTGTCTTGGCACAAAATTGGACCAGCACTCCAAAAAGAGGTTTCTGGTGTGAGGATTTCACTCTGTGTAAAACCACACACGACTATTGTTGCTAGATCTGCTAATGACAAGACAGCAGCAGATGGTATTCTCCAGGCAGATGCAAGAGAGCTGGGCCTCCTCAGCTAATAGAACATAAGCCAACTCGAAACCAGAAGTCCTGTGAAAATATAAGTGCAATCCTGAGCCTGAAATAAGAAACCTTCTGGATATTCAGCATATATCTATTTTGGCTGCGCTGGGATTGCCACACAGCTTTTATAGTGTCCTGCCACTTCATCTGTGGCTAGAGAAGAGGCTGTGCCTGCTGCAGCCTCCCATATGGATACGGCTGATAAAACTATTCAGCTGCACCCGTGGTGACAAACCAGCACTAGGATGTGATGGTACACATTGCTGACAATCTCTTGACACACATCTGCCCTCTGCCAACCAGTTGCACCCAAAAAATACCCAGGGATACTTCGAGGGGCTATCATGGACCAGGAGCCACTCTCAGCAGGCAGAAGAGACCAAGCCATTGGGGAGAAATGGGACAAGGGAGGAAAGGAGGGAAATTAACCACGTGGAAAAAGCTGTGCTACGCCTTTTATCTGCAGGGACAGATGACAAGATTTTCTCCATCTATTTGTTATAAAAGACAGACCCTCTGAAGTCTACCTTCCAGACTCTAACAAAGAATTTAGAGAGAAATTATGAAGAATATAAAGATTCAGCAGTACAGCCATCTCCTTCCTTATAAATACAATATTTGAAGCAGTTATTCAACTGAGCACTCATGTAATTATGCCACGGAAAATAAATAAGAAGCAGATATGTGAGAAAATTTTACGGCCTAGCCATTATTCTGCTCCTGGATCGCAAATGTACCTTATTTTGATGGACTGGGATGTTCTTTGTATACAGTTGAAACCCTGTAAAAATGAAGCAAACAGAACTGGATGTAAAGAGATAAATCAGGCCATATAGCTTAATATATATTCTTTATACAAAACTGTCTATACCTTTGAGTTGTAGCCACTGTTTTTTAGTGATGTTCCTTCCTGTTTATCCTGTATTTTTCTTCATCTGCCTGTGGACGCTGAAAGCTTGGTGGCAGAGAGAATTTTCAGTATCTGCCTGTGTCCGTGAGCATTCTCACTTTCTCACGGAACTAGCTGCAAAACAGCTAGCGAGCTTTTGTAAATAATTTGTCTATCTTGCACCTATAAGATGTTTTTAAACGTTGTTATTGTAAGACCAAGGTCTGTTTAAGAAATGTGTGTTTTTAGAATCTAGCCAATAACCCTAGTAAGTAGTCAACTAAAATCCAATAACTTTTCTATAATTTAAAATATAAAACTCTTCTGTATATAAATAAATATAAGCTTTTCTATCAAATCCCTCCAAAATTCAATTCGCTCCTTCCTCCCCAAGCCATATCCGTCATTGCAACATCTGCCCACCTTCCTCATCTTTTTTTTATTTTAATTACTATAGAAAAATCAAAGTAATCTTGTTCTTCTTGGAGGGTGGGCCAAGTGGTCTTTAAAGGTCCCTCCCAACCCAAACCCTTCTATGATTCTGTGTCTCAGCTACTCTGTACAAGACAAGGTTTACAAAATGACCCATTTGAAAAGAAACACTGGGTAGGTTTATTGGCTTCGAACAGATGGCTAAAAGGGACACCATGGAAAACATCTAAATGCTCAAAAAGGTATTGATTAAATGTAAACTAGATGCGTCTCAAGTGTTCAGATAGCCCAGACTCATGGTTTAGGGAACACAGAGAAAATAAATTCAATCAGAATATATATATCTCATAGAAAACATGGGAAATATGAAACTCAATTCAAGTAGCAGTAGGCAGAAATAATTTACATATTATGGTAAATTTGAGGACTCACTGAAATTTAATAATAGTAAATTTAGCTATTGCCAGACACCACCCTCTGAAACCTACTGCTGTGATCCAGAACTAAAATTCTTCTCCATATGCAGTCAAATGGCATCTGTATGAAGCCCATACAGTGTAAAGAAAATCGTACAGATGTACTTTTGCTAAGAAAAGCTGAGGATTATGGTGGGAAGCAGAGAAGTGACCTTACTGTGGTTCAAAGGGTTTTTTTACAATTATATTCTTTCTGTTCTCAAACTTCCACCACCAGACTCCTTCCTCCCTACCTCACCAGACTGCCTAAAGCTCTTCTTTTACTCAAGTGCCTCATGTATGTGGTAACTTACATTTTGGAATAGATATATGTCTTCCCCTCAGAGTAGATGCAAATTCTTTCTCAATTTTACTATTTACTTTCATTAAAAAAAAAAAAAAAAAACCAAACCAACAAACCAACAAAAAACAACTAAGAAGGATCGTGTTATCAAAATAATTCTAAAAAGTTCACAGAGTGAGTTTTGTTCAGATATCCTGATAGGGAGTACAGAACAAGTTTTGGTGGAGAAGAAGGAGTTAAATGTGAATTAAAAAGGCAAAAAATAACCAAAAGAAAAGAAAGAAACGAACAAACAAAAAACAAAACAAACAAAAAATCTCTGCACAGATTGCAAAATCCATTTGGGGGACAACAAAAAAAGAATGGAAAGTTTCAGCCTCTGTATTCACTTCTGGATCACAAATAATCTGAAGATTGTTAAAAAATGAATTATGCTGGATCTGCATCTTTGAACCATTTACTATACAATGACTGTATTCTGTTAAATACATAAGGGAACGCCTGTAATAAAGAAAGCACTTTATCAATTTATCATCTCAGTCTTGATATGCTTCCTTAAATAACTGCAAAGTAGACCTAGGTAGGGAGGTTACCTCCACAGTTAAATTCCTTGCGGGATTGCAGGAAAGGGCTGAGGAGGAGTGAGGGAAAGAACAACAATAAACAGTCAGAGCTCTGTATTCAATGTGCTAAAAGGAGTTCTGAACTTGATGTGATTGCCCACCACGCAGTGTAAAGCAATTACGATTGCAAAGAAGGTTTCACTGGCATTTTTTGGGGGCTAAATGGGGTAAATTCACATCTTGCATAGGAATCACCTCAAAATGATTTCAGTGACCATTTGCAATCACACTGCTCTTTGCCTCTAGTTTCATACCAGGGTCCTGCACAGGGCTGCAAAAACTAGGATACAACTGATACGCTTGCCATCTGTGCAGGGCATGACTGTCATAAGAAATGCACAGATACCTTCTGGGGTGAGATTTCTTGGTGGTTATTGCATAAGAGAGACATATTTAAAGACACACTTTAATCTATATGGTTCTAATCCACAACTGCTGGAAGTCAGTCCAAGAGAAATTTCATATTTTGCAGGCCCTTGCATTTAGCTAAACTTTTGCCCAGTCAAGTGATTTTAGGATGCTATTCCAAGCCAGGCCATCCTACTACTCACTCCCTGACTTTCTTTTGTCATTATCAGGGCAGTGTTTAAAAAAAAGAAAAAAAAAAAAGGAAAACAGAATGAAAGCACTTCAAACCCCCTAAACACATCAGCATTGATTAAATGAATACTGAACATATTGTACTTCAAGGGGAAGGAAGAAGTCACTGTGCAGAGCACCTGGTCTTCTGTTTGCTTAGTGCAGTGGAGAACTAAAGAGAAAAAGAAAATAAAAAGAAAATAAATTCAAAGGACACAAATTTCCTGAAATTTTCAATACCTCACAGGCTGGGATTTGCATTTTTTTGAGTGAACGTGATATGGGGAGGCACTGTAGCTTTCACAAACTCCCAAAAACGACCCTACTCCGAGTAATTTACTGCCCAGCCAGAGTGCTGCTGTCTGACTGTACATGGAACTGCTCCCGTGTCAGAAAGTGGAGTGCCTTCTATAATTAACAGATAACTCTTCTTTGATAGCATGCCAAGAAAATAATAACTTTGCTACAGCAAAATGTAAAACTCTGTCAAAAGGAGGCATCTATCTGTTTCCACAAGTCCCATGGTGATTAGTTTGGCCCTAATTAACAGCAGCTTTCTAAAGTGAGAGATAATTGCTGGCACGCATAACGTAGATTTCAATAGCTAAAATGAGCAATAACGAATATTCACTTTGAAGCTTACCTGACAGAATGCTTAGACTACAAAAAGTTAAAGTAGTACCTTGACTACAGCTGATAAATGAGATTCCTTTACTGTCCTCCGCTTTCCATCAGTATTTCAGCACTATCACTTTTAATGCTCAGGTCTGGAGCTTTGTCACTTAAAGTCAGAGATTTATGGCAAGTGAGAAATGTCCATATTAAAAAGGTAAAAGGAGATTGTGATTATATCCTTTTTCTGACCATTATAATTAATAGCTGGATCTTCAGTTGTAACTAATTGAACGGAGGTCAGTGTGTTGCCATGGTAACGTCCTAGCCAAGCAGTTTTAACCATTTTCCAGTCTACTGCCCCTTTGCATAACCACAAGTTATAAAATGTTTTAATTGCAAGATTTGCAAATGATGCAACATCTGGGCTGCAGATTTCCATATAAAGGAAGAAGATTAATGGGATTATTAACATGTCTGTGCAAACCCTTGAAGTGCTGAACATAATTACTGAACACCAGCATTTTCACTGATCATCTGGGTGACACGTTGGAAACCCATATAACTAAGGAAGAAAATTGCAGATGTGTATTTTCCTTCCTCTATGCCACTAGTAATTAGAAGAAGTGTCATTCTATTGCTGCTCTGGAATAATAGAGAAATATCTTCAGTCACTTCACCAGAACAACAATATAACTTCTTTACCCATATTGTTGTTTCATTTGATTATATTTGAAAACAAGTCACGTTAGTGAACCTTAAATTTTGGTTAGTGATTTTGACCTCCTTATTCCAAGAACACACCAACAAGCAGCAAGAAACCAGCCCTCCACTCTGTATATAAACATATATTTTAAAAAATATAATTTCCTTCTAACTAATCAAAATTAAATTATTCCCCTAAAAAACCCCAACATATATACGGGATTCTAACGCCACTCAAGAATTGTATAGTAGTTGCATGAGAATGATAAAAATATTCATTAGAAAGGAAAAAAAAATGAATATTTGCATACACAGGCCAAAAAAAATGAAAATTTGAATACACAGTTTGAAATATCAACTATGAAGTCATTGTATTTATATCCTGATGGACTGAAGAAAGTACAAACTTGCAGTTCAGTTGTTCTTCAGAATGGCAGAAGAGCCAAGAGCTCTCTTGCTAAGACAGATACAGATTCTGCTCCTTCCCAAAAGCAGCAGAAAACTATTTCTTCTTTTCTCAGAATGCAACAGAGTGGTCATGTAAAGGCACGGGTGGCTTCCAAAACCATGCCAAAGACACCAGCAATTAGAAGTCTCATCTAAATTTCCCCACTTTTCATCAGCTATTGAAGGACTTGGCAAAATTTTCAAGAGAAATCAGGTGATTTGAGATTAAAATTTCCATTAGAAAAAGGCTTAGATAACGAAGTAATTCCAATTTAGTTTCCTAAACAATTACAATGTTTAATTTATTCAATAGTCAATTTAAAAAGCATAAAAATTCAAGGCTCAGTCCTGCAACAGCTTCAATCTCTGGGTACTATGGACTAAGCTCTATTTAAAGTATAGCTTGGGAATTTGTGTCGAAATGCAAAATTTACTCTCTGTGCATTTGTGATGGGATCTACCATGTCTTTTGGAGATATTTTTCCATGCTTTCTGATACTAAAATCATGGGGATAAGAGCAATATTTCTACCCAATTTAAAGATTAGGGCTTTTAAAATATTTTCCACTCATATGACTTTGCATAAATGTCTTCTGATACCACTTCATTACAGTACCAGAACTAGTCATTTGTACTGATGCAAATTTTGAATCACTTCTGAAAACTTTGAGGAGGCCTCAGATCTGCTAAGATAACATGAACTCCGCTTGTCTTGGTGCGATGTCTTTGTGAGGGACATACAATCACTCTGTTCCACACATCTGCAGAACAGCCCCCTTTCCTGACTAGAGAAATCTTCTCCCTTTGAAATACTTCCTTGACAAAAATTACAGGATATTGTAAATCATGTTTTGCCTAGATTTTCAAAAGGAATAACTCAACAGTTTCTGGACCCTACAGAATAATGAAACAATTTTAAGATTTCCAACATGCCCACTGATGTAGATCTTAGTGATGCCTTTTGAAGATTTGCCTATTTCAAAATGTGGTGGATTGACTCTGGCTGGGTGCCAGGTGTCCACCAAAGCTTCTCTCCCCTCCTCAGCTGGACAGGGGAAAGAAAATATAACCAGAGGCTCGAGGACTGGGAAAATGGCCGGGGGACATTACATCAACCTTGGTAACACAGCCAAAATATAATCTTCCGAATCAGCTGATATTTATGTGACCAAGTACGAAGTTCAGGAAGAAAAATTAGATGAAAATCACATGAAACAAAATAATGCAATATCAATTAAACTAACCAAGAGGAATGAAAATTATAAAAGTAACTGTAAAAATAGCAGCAAAATAATTGCCAAAAGATTTAGAAGATGGATAATGTGATGCAAAAAATCCTGTACATGTGTCATTGTGCTCACATCATGACGGGCTGTGCAGTCACGAAAAGACCCATGATGGAAGAAACGTATGCCTGTGAGCAGCCTCTGCATAATCAACACCTTTTTTTTGAGCTAAAGTCTTTTATCTCACGAATGAGTTGTGCAATTCAACACAAAGCTTAAATGCTGCTGCTGTAAGTAGTTTATACGAGTCTTATTTATAAAGTATTTCTAGAGACAAGTGTCTGTAATTCTCTGTGAAAAAAAAAAAAGGGTAAAGATGCGGTGGCACATGTCCCAAAACCCACAAACCCCACTTTGAATATGACCAGATAAGACACACACTCTTCCACCTCAAAGAGGCAGCCAGGATAGGCCCCAGCAGATGGGACAAATGTGGTAGATGAAAAAAAAAACCACGACCAACAAAAGAAACCTAACTCTGAGGCGTTTCTCGCACTGTGCATCTCTGTGGGTGGTACAGGAATATATTGCTTCTTACACAGAACCCAAAAACATAGACCACAATTATCTTAATGATTTATTATTTCACTAGACTTTTAAATCAGAAACTCAAAGCCTACTCAGAAGGCAAGAGTCCGGATCTCATCCTAATGTGCCCACAGTAAAAACAGAATCTCACTGAAAATATGATAGCCTGAGGATCTTCTACCTACCTCCACCTCAATGTGAGGATTTTGGCAGGTTCCCTATCCTACTATTATAAGGTCAGAAATCATTATGGGATCTAATAAATTGTTATAACCAAAAGGGTTCCAGAATTAAACTAAAAACATAAGGAAGGGAGGAAAACCAGAGAAACAGTACAAATTTCTGCTGTATACACCCCTGTATTTTGTATTTCTAACTGGAAATCATACTCGTGGTAGCTCAACATCTAATTATTGAGGTACCAAAAGAAAGAGAATCTCTGGGAAAAGAGTGGCTTAAATACCACTCTTCAGTAGTTTCCTCTTACAAAACTTTCTCTGCTCTCCAAAAAATGAAAGTTGATTGTTTTCTTTATTTGAATGCAGGGTAGCTTGTTTACCTGTTTCAGTAAAATAAAAGAACTAATATGGGAGTATGGGGTGGGAAATGTGGAAACTACGTATGCATGACACTGATGATCTATAAATGGTATTTTAGTACTTAAGCTTTTTGGTTTCTTATAGTGCTTTTGAAAATGTTTTAAAATTACATATCATTAATGAACACTAATTTTTTACTCTAAATCTTTTCTGGGTAAGATTATCTTTCATAGATGATTTTTTTTGTGTTCTCTCACAAATTTTTATTACAGGAATAATTACAAGAAAAGGAGGATTATTAATAAAATATCACTATTCTCCCACTGGCATTTCTGGCCTCATCAAAAGTGTCATTTTTTTGCATAATAGATTGACTCACACTTCAAGTGTGAAGCAACACTTGAAATTATCCATGCACATACTGATACATGTCCATATGTTTTTCCATCATTTCTCAAACAATAAGCCAAGGGCAAAATTCTGGTCTAGGAAACCTCCTAGAGTAATTCTTACACGTGTATTTTCCAACAAACATTCCACATCATTGAATACTGCTAGATAATAAGCAGCATACAAAGAATATCCCTAAACCTCACTTAACAGCATACTGTAACACTTTAAAAAAATGCATGGGGTGTCACAAAAAATACAAGAAAGTTAATAATTTTGCTTCCTGTGCAATTCAGACTAAAAATTCTTTAGGATGTATTAAGAACTGGTGGTTATGTACTTCACACTACTTAGCATCAATTGAAAGTGACAGGATAAAGAAAACTGACACAAAGAAAGGACAAAATTATCTACCCCATCACCTACTACAGCAACTTCAGTGAAGCAGTAGATGCTTTAGACTCTAATGGGAATGGGAAATAATTTTGTCTATTTATAGTTTATCTAATATCAGGCTTGCCAGGTATATAATAGGCAAGGTGTGATATTTAACGATTTATCAGTAAACATAGCAAAAAGTCAATTCTAACATTCATTCACCAAAGGAACAGCCAGTAGTAGAATATAGTGCAAAACATACTCAAAACACATTTTACTTTTAAGCAGACTATTTCAAGAGAACAGAAACAAACCAAGATTAAATATTAAATTAAAAATTGAGAACATGGCATATACATCAGTGTCCTGTGGATTAATTGGGAAAATTTATTTACTCTTAGGAGTCCCCACAGTAGATTATAATGCTTCCTTAGCCCCATTTCTCAACCTGGTTTTTTTTGAGGGAGTGTTTGCTAATTGCAGCTCACAGTTCAGCAGCCTGGAGGACGAGCACTGGTTTCCCCAGCACTGCAAGGAAACCCATCAGCGAGGGGCTTGTGGCATGTGCTTCCACCCAAGGTGGGATGCAGGAACCCCGTGCCCCAGCCACAGAAGGATTTGAAGGCAGCAGAACTACCCCATTCCCCTGCCTTCCCCTTCTCCCTCCCACTCCCTGCAGCAGGCCCAGCACCTCCTCAGTTCTGCACCAACGAGAAGTTTAAAAACATTCTGGAGGGTCACCTCCTCCCTTTCTCATACTGCCTTATTTAAGTTCTGGTTGTGCCATGCTTCCTCTGATGACTTCATTCTCTAGGGCACTCACCCCATGAAAATTCAAATTTTGCCTGGGCTGGCATATAAATCTCATAAAGCAGCATGTGCTTTGTAATCTGCAGAATGGTGTATTGTGTAGGAGAAAAGTTGCTGCAGGTGCCAGTTATCCTTTAGTTAAAAAATAAGTCACTGCAACATTAGAAAAGAATATCTGGCAGTGTTTTGAGGGTAGTGTACAGTAGGTCAGAAGTTAGAGGGACACGAAGTGAGAAGGAATCATAATATTTAAAAACTACAAATGGAAATAGGTGAGGGAAAAAAAATCTGTATCTGAAAAACCTGTTTAAAACAAAATGGTAATTCCGGAGATTTTTTTATTTCTTTCAGCCATTTGTCCATTCCTGTTCAATTATTTCTCAAGGAAAGAACCAGCTGGCACCAAAGATCATAGAATTACAGACTGGTTTGAGTTTGAAGAGACCTTAAATATCATCTTGTTCCAATCCCCCTGCCATGGGCAGAGACACCTTCCTCTAGACCAGGTTGCTCAGAGCCCCATCCAACCTGGCCTTGAACACTGCCAGGGATGGGGCATCCACAGCTTCTCTGGGCAGCCTGTTCCAGCACCTTAACACCCTCACAGTAAAGAATTTCTTCCTAATACCTAATCTAAACCCAGGCGAAAATTTCATATCTAGCAGCTGAAAAAATACATCACTATTCTCACATATGGCAATCTGCCCTGGTGTGCAGCTCTGAATGTTAACAGATAAAAANATCTTTGGGTGGAGCCCTAATAAGAAAAAAAAAAAAAAAAAAAAAAAAAAAAAAAAAAAAAAAAAAAAAAAAAAAAAAAGAGATATACTAAAGTACTCATAAGGCTTTTGCAGTCACACCAGGATGGGCAGCAGCAATGTCTTCTGAATTGCTGAGTAAAGAGAATTATGAAATCTTTCTGAAAAATGTTAGCTTCTTACATTTAAGACTGACTATATCTCATCTGAATAGTCATTTACTGGAAAACTGTCAGCCTTGATTCAAGATTTTCCAGAAGATTACTGAGAACAGGTCATGCAAAATATAAGCATTCAAGCATCCAAA
>VZTG01002648.1:1061272-1193111 GCA_013397845.1 Melanocharis versteri | reverse complement strand
TTCTCATTGATGAAAGTCATGTCAAGATCTTAACTCCTTACACTAAACCACCTAAGATAAATTCAAACTGCAGAATCTACACTGCAATCATTACAGGCACTCCAGACACTCTCTGTACTGTCCCAGGAACATCTGCTACTTTCTTCTCAGTAAAATTATGTTGTTTGTAACTTCTCTTCTGTCTGCCCAGAGGCAGTGAAGGTTTTCCATTCCTTTTTAACTCTTATGTGGCAAGTTTTGTGTTTTCTCTAGTCCCCACCAAGAGCTGCCCCATGCTGCTCTCACTAATTGTGCGAACATTTCCAGACCCCCCCGCTCTCAGTGTGGTTCATTGATGCTCTGCACAGCAGAATACAAAGCAGACTTTTTCAATACTCACACAGAAAATTCGTAGCTTGTTACAACAAGGGAAATCCCAAATCCTTTCTGAAGGAAAATCAGCTTCCAGCAAAGAGTGACTCTAACAAGGAAGACAAGGGACAGGAAGGCTGCTGCACACATGTACCAGGGTTTTGGTGCCAAGTTCCAGTGCTTTGGGAATAGGGGAGGGATCAGAGATGCATTTAGCTTCCTACCTGGGAAGCTGCCACGTGCAGATTAACAGCTATGATCCCACTGCACTGGGAACAAGTAATGCAGGGAAATTTTGTCTCTGTTTGTGGAGAGGATCCTGTTCCTCAGAACATCAGCTCAATTTCTATTCTCGCTACCAGATTCTAAAGCAACAAAGATTTTATTTTTGTAAGTACACTAAAAATACTGTTGGATATACGCATTTATGGTGCTCATTCTTCTGAAATCTAAATATGCAACCACAGCATTTTGAGGGAGGTAAAACCTCGATGGCAACATCACCGTGTCAGACCTTATTGGGAATGTCAGGCCATCTAGTTGTAGTGGAGAAACAGTTAAAGCAACTTTTGCTTGGGCATTTCTTTAAGTTTATTTGTGAAAACATATTCCAAGCATGTACGTTAAACACGGTTACTTGGCATTACATTAGCAAATCTGGTTCCCTATCATTTGGATCCCACATTTCACAACATCTTATGGTCCACTCTCACAAAAAGCCAAAGGCACTGTTTTTGTCAAGTGAGAAGGAGTGATATTCTGGGAGACAGGCAGCAGAGAATGCATAGCTGCCTGATTTTGTTTGGAAGTGGATAGCAGGGATTGGGGTGCGGGGGTTGATTTTTTACAAAGTGCTGAAGGCTAACAAAACCCACCATTTCAAGTTTTCTTTATTTCTTACACAAAATAATAGTTTCCTGATTGCCATGAGACAGCACACTAAAGTGTGAAAACACTGTAGCAGCTGTGGTGGTGGCAACACATGTCATTTCTGTGCATACGCTGAGATTTTTCTCATGAGACTCTTAAATAGATGCAATGAAGCATTCAATATACACAGTTAATATCTAACAGTAATTCCTGCATGTGTTTGTGTGCTATACTGGCAATATCTGGAATGGCTGCCAGCTCTTACAAATAAAAGATAGGTATGACAATATCCTGCTAGGATTGAAATATATCCCAATCAAAACAGAAGGACTGATTTTGTTTCAATGGTCTTTGTTTGGCATTCCTTATGGAGAAAGTAATTAATACAACGAGGCAGGAGGAAGACTGTCTCGTGGGATATACAATCCTTTTGTAACTTGATTCAATTATTTTTTTTCTAGCTATAATTCTTCAGTGAATGCTCCACCTCCTCTTCCTCGTGTTTTTATTAACTTAAAAAAAAAAAAAAAAAGACACAAGAAAGAATGAAGTAAAATGACAATGACACTGCCAGTGTGACTGTAAACTTCATGCTGAAAATTCATCTTTCTGTGCATTAAGTGAATTCCTGCTGGAAAAGGGCAGCTGATCCCAGACATTATTCAGCAAGCTCCATTTGTATGTTCTTTCACTGGAACACATGCTTGTGAGATGGATGAATAAAATCTTAGAAACCCTAGTGCTCTCCCCAGACTCGAACTCTGCTTTTGTTCTGCAGCTTTCAGAGCATTTCAGAACTAAATCAAAACAGTTGTGGCAGAAAGAAATGGAAGCTAAACTGCGTGCTGAGTGCCACCCTCTCTTAAAAGAGGTGAGAGAGAGGATGCAGGGTGAACGCAGGGCTCGGAGCTCACCTAAAATCTTGAGGAGTAACCATGTCACTGACCTCAGGATTTGGCTCTAGCATCACTTTTTAAATCACTTTTTTAGGAATCTAAGGTAACCTCTACTCTGTGCCAAACCGATCTCCGATTTTAAAAAATCGTGTACAGCATCTAAGCTGATAAATAATTGAAACCTCTATCCCTTAAATGTCTCTACTCAGAGAATTTGCTGTCTGCTGCCATATTCTCATGCTACAACTTCACTGGTCCCACTCGAGCCAATAATCTATTTGATTTCAGCTGATTTTAAAACAGACAGAAAATTATTGCTGGCTTGACTTTATATGTGTCACCATATATTTCAATCTACTTTGCAACTAATATTAAATCCATTTCATTGTCTCAAATAATTCAATAGTAATAGTCTCTTGTGATTTTTAGTCATGCCTTTTTTTGTGTTTTGGAGGGGTTTTTTTGAGAAAGAAGTATTCAAACTTTTAAATTAAAAAAAAAAACCAAAACAGCAAACCTCTAAGATAATTCTCCTGTACTAAAGTGCCTACAAGTAGCTACTAAATCTAAAAATACTGTTCTGTAATGGGAATGAACCATCATTTTTCTGATTTTAATTTATAAAAATCCACATAATCAGAATGTTTATCATTTTAAATTGGCACCAGTCCATTCACACCACAAAGGATACAGACACCTTGATCACACTTTTATTACCCTCTGTAGCTTTGTGTATTTCATATGAGTGAAAAAAAATCAGATTTTGATACCAAACAAACAACCAAGTGTGGATGATCATGCTCCAGAAAACAGTAGCTAAGTGTTTTAATAAACTGCTTTAATATTCTGCATTAATCTTTGGAACTGGGCCCACACAACAGAATCTTGTGTGTCTGCTTTGTGAGCCTCCAAAATCAGGAAGGCTCTGAGCAAAGTGATGTGCAAGGCTGGTTTGGGCTGCAAGTCTTGAGCATTCCTTGGTAATATCTCAATGAATACTGTTTTTGTAGCCACACTTATTTAATAAAAAATGCATTTTTATTATCTAGCATGTCTGCAAACCATCTGTGAATTGATGGGGTCTATTGAAAGAAAAAAAAAAAAAAAGAGAGGGAAAACTGAGCTGTGTATGAAAGCCCATTCTGAAAAGCCATAAAAATAATAGGCCAAATTTTGGTTCTCTCTGATTTTTCATCTTGAAAAGCTCTGTTGGTTTCAATGGAGCTACACTGATTTTCATTTGCTACATATCCATTCCTTAGCATATGTAAAACTTCTGTTATTTTTGTGCATTTCTCTCTTATAAAGCTGAAACAGTTTTAAAAAAAATCCAAACCAAAGACATCCTCCCAAAGCCACTGAAATTGCAATTACTGCTTTACCTTAAATCTGTTTATCTTTAAAATATAAATTCTACTTTTAAATTTTACAATAAGGTTGGATTTGTATAACCATATATCTGCCTAGAATGTTGTTTTAATATTTTACTGTTATTTGAAGATGAATCACAGTTGGAAAAGGGCACTCACTAAAGTCTGGAATTTTACCTATTCAGTTTTGGGGATTTAGTGGGCAGCTAGAAAATAAAATAATGTTCTTTCTTGGCACTTCAGTCTTGGAAGAAAATAAAACATTTCAACGTAAGGATGCCAAAGCATACATCACAACCAAAACTGATAGTGATTTTGTAATCATTCTGTCTATTTTATTGGCACGCTACATTTCTGAGGGCTTTGTGAGGAATGCAACTCAATGACAAACTGAGCTCTGTCTATGAAAAATCAATTATTTTGATTGGATTTTTAAAAGGCACTTCAATATGGTACCATTGCACATCACTTACGAGGCTTGAAACGCACCAGAGCACAGCATTTCCCATTTAGCGAGCCAAGAAAATATCTTAGGCACTGTAGAAAAGTATTTTACTGCATTTGCAACTACAGTTTTCAGGTGGAAGAAAGAGGATCCTTGATTTGGTTCACAGTCATCCTTCCTGAAAGGTCCTTCCCCTAGCATTCACATCACCCAGAGCTCACATGAGCTCCCAAATCAGGGTCATGATTCTGCATACAGATGCATAAGTGTTAATTTTCCTGCCAGCTGCCATATTAAAATAGTTGATAATTCATAGGAAAATTTTTCACTGGGATACACAACACATGACCCACGTAAGTTTTTGCAAGAACAAGATCAAGTTGTAAATAGTTTGCAGAGCAATACATTTCATTTTTGTCAGGGATTTTAAGATTAAAGGGAAGCTGGATCCACATAAAAAATAGTAGAGGGCAAAAGAAGGTCAAGTTCTGAAATACCCAGTCTAAAGTATATATAGGAAATAAACAAGATTTCATAGACAGTATTTGATAGTCAATAAAGGATTAGCATTCAGATTCTTCAATTCACTGTCCCCAGCTCCTAGATATTAGTGCAACAAATCTTGCAAGTATTAAAATACATGTAAATGGGACCTTATTTTTTTGTTAGGTATTGAACCCTTGAAGTTCACATTATCAAGTTCACTGTAATCATTTCAAGAAGGCAGTTACTGAAAGAATAGATTTTCACACTCCTGAAAGCCCTTAGAGACTTTAAAGAAATGCCAAGGTACTGGAAGGCTCATGACAGAACTGCTGGAACCTGGCTTGTGCAGAAAACTTGCAGAACAAAGTCCAATCCCCTGTTATTGCAGGTGGCCATCTCACAGAATCTGTTTAAAAATAGGATTAATCTCCATCTTAAAACTAATTAACTTTTTGCCCCCGTGACTCCCAGTGGGAGACTCAATTTTCCAGCATCTCATGACTCTGCCACTTAAACACTTCTTTATTTTCAACATACGCTGATCTGCGACCATTTTCTACCTAACAACTTCTCTAGTGATATTTTCCCTGAGCTCTTTTCCCATTTTTCCCCATTTTCTTTTTCCTGTTGTGGCAGTGATAGAAAGCAATTGTAAAGCCTACTTTTAAAATTTTGTCTAAGACAATATCCTTCATTTTTTCCTCTTACAATATTTGTTATCTCTAGACACTGTTGTAGCTTTATTTTGCATTTCTCTAAGTTTTCTGAACCTGGGTGAAAAGGACTTCACACTGTCTTCCAGTGAGAGCCTATCAGTGCCATGCACGATGTCAAAAATTCCTGTCTTTATTAGTAATATGATAAATAGCACATCCTAGGGTCTCATTCTCAGGGCTACATCATTTTGATAGTTCTAATATCCTGGTGATGCTCAGAGGAACCAAAAACTTCTCTCCCTCAGATATTTCCTTCTTATTACAGATCATGAAGGTCTTTCCATGTAATAACTTTGTCAGCAGCAATACTTGCCAGTACATTCTTGTTTTTAATACTGAAAATATTAAATAATGCTGATCCTAACTCCTGAAGAATCCTGCTAATGAATGTATGATTTTTCTAATTTACCCATTATTATTTGCGTTTCATTCCGTTTCTAACTGCCTTACAGTCTCTCTGATAAATCCCTATCTTCTCATGCTTCACTAATTACTTCATATCAAATGCTTTAGTGAATCCAAATAAAGCATGCAATAGAACTCCATTTATAAAATAATTTTGTATTATATATATATCTTTTACCGTATTTTCCCATTAATTTTTTTTATTTCATATATTTTAATCTATATTTGTTCCAGAACCTTAACTACACTGATATGCAACATTAAGGTCTGTTTGCTTTCATTTCTCTATTGTCTCTCCTATTGAGGCCTTGGTTCTTCATGGTTCATCCGCTCACAGAATGTAATTTCTTTCATTTTTCAAACTTTGCCTCTCTGAAAATATTTATCCTTCCATTTAATTCTGGTTGAATGAAATAATGACCGCTCAATTAGATACCACTGTGGCAAGAGTGGCAGAAAATAAAATATTTTAAAAAGAAAACCTATAGAACTGATTGATAATTTAACTGGAGGCATCTGTTGGCTGCCATTTGCAAGCTTACCTGTGTTACCATTTCTTTTAATAGTAGCAGGACACAATGTATTTCAGGAAAGTCAAGATATTTTACTGATGCATTGGAATTAAATGTTTCCCAATATTTATCTGATTAATAATGCTACAGATGATTCATATCTATATTCAGATCTGTCCCATGAGAAATACCAAAAACTTTCCTGCCACTGTGCTTCCTCAAAGCAATCTTGATCTTAAAGTGGTTCTATTTTATTCATCCTTCCCACTACTCCACAGTCAATAATGATGTAGGGTTTTTTTACTCAAACATATTTCTTAATTTCTGTCATCCTTAACAGGCACATGATGCTTTATTTTCCCTAAAGATAACCCTACCATGCAACACAATGTGGCAAATCTGACTTTTTCTGGCCATCAGAGCTGAAATCTCTTCTTGAAACAAATACAACCCAGATAAGCTCCATTACTTGAGGATTTTTGTCTTTTACTTTGCCCCTATTCCTTTACTGCCCACCATGTGAGGACCAGACACCGACTAAAAAAGTGCCAAGACAATTGAGAAAGACAAGCCCCCATTCCTAGCGGATCCCAGTCACAAGTTCACTCAGAATACAGACACAGCAGTTCTTCAGCACAAAGTTGACCTCCCTCTTCTGATCCCACCTGAAATCCTGCATCCTAGGTTCAAGTTTTGGCCTTTTGTTTTCAGGCTTTGATCAAAATATATTGGTAAATTTTTCTGTTTCATTTTTCTAGAGGAAATAAGCAGAGCTCTACAACTCCCCATTTTATTTATCCAGCTATTGATCTAGCACATTTAGTACTTTATTTTATCTCTTACAGTCATTTTCTCTTCTTGCATCCTAAACTAGATGCAGAGATTATGCAGTCACTGCTGAATTCCTCCTCTCATTCCTTAAATTAAAGATGGTCTTATCAACATCACAGAATTTGGCAGTAATGCTGTCTTTAGACATCCATCAGAAATTATCAGTTTAATCAGAGATTAAGAGAACTATCTTGTAAGAGAATATAGTGCCATTGGGATTTACCAGTGAGAATTAATTATATTACAAATTGTGCCAAATGACATTGGGAGTCCTAAACTTTGTATTTTTATGTTAAAAAAAAACTTAGTGACACCAATAGATTACATCTTAAAAAACTCTCAAGTGAATAAGAAGAAAAATCAAGCTCAGAAATATGTTAGAAGCAAATCTTCAGGAGAAAACATATTAGCAGTGACCGTGTCTGAAAGTTACATTCTGAATGACCTCTGGAGAATGTGTGCTGCTCAAAATAGAGTTAAGTACATGTCATCTAGCAAATGGAACCATTACAGAGAGACATTATACATACAGTGACACAGAAACATATTGGTTGCTAATTCCACAGCCCTATTTATAGCTCCAGAGGTGAGAAGATCTCCCGTGCAGAGTAAATGTGCCTCGTCTTTGCTGAGTGCAGCAAGGACCTCTCGTTTTCCATATGGATGTGGGGATGGCTTCCACAGACATCCCCGTTGCCTGTACCCAGCTTTTCCCTGACCTTCTCGGGGGGGCCTTAGCAGCACTAATGTGGGTGGCAGAAATGCATTCTGCCAAGCATCTCCCAAGGAAGGAAAAGTGAGCTGTTCCAGGACTGTATCACGGAACTTTGCCTAAGTTTCCGTGCCCGAGGATTTGTTCAAGGGGTGCCTAGTGATGCACTCAGCTGTGCAGTTAATGTGACCTTGTCTTAATCTGCTGTGGAAGGGAAATGCACTCCTCTTCTTGAAGTGCCTTGGAAAACACAGAGAAATACAAGTACTAAAACTTCCTTATAATTATGCAAATGTGACGGAAAATGGAAAGGAAGTCTGGACTTTGCTGAAAAGTCTCTGAAACCAGTTTGCTTGATATATTTTTAAAATGAACAGTGGCTTCACAGACCACAGTGCTCTCAAGAGGTAAAATGATAGTCAGGAATAAATAATTGCATATTTGTGAAGATTTTCACTCAGTAGGCTTGCCTTCACATCTCCTCTGGTCACTGCAGTGTTTGGGCTTGGTGTGAAGATCACACAGCTTGTCTGTTTTCAGAGACTTTTGCTCATCCCAGTGCACCTACTACATCCTGATTGTGAACTGGTTCTCTATTTTGACACTCTAAAGGGGAGCAGAAATGTCACATTATCTGTAAAGACGACTGAGACATTTGTGGTTCAACCTGCATTCCAGGGGATCCTTGTTAAGGGAGGAAGGCAGTTATTCAGTCCCATTCACTATTCATATATACTGCAAAGTGGCTAAAGTAATGATGTTATAAATATTATGCTCATGTATTCAGGCCATGTTATAAAGGGAAGCCATTTTAAGCCATTGGATGCAAAAAGAAGAAAAGAAATAATTTCAACTGGTGTTTTATTAATTTAAAATTAAGATGGAATGACTAAAAAGGGATGGCCTGATCATTTCATGGATAGATTTTGCTCTGCTTTCCTGAATGTTAATTCTAAAATAATATATTTGTTACAGACTACTTCTATTCACATACTTAATTAGAGCACCAATTAAAGTGTGCTGTGGAAAACACTGTGGAAAATGCACCCTCTACTGGCTCCTGAAAACATGTTATGGAATAGAAGTTTGGAACTTTTCTGAACTATCTTCCCAGAAAATGTGCCTGGAAGCAGAAAATTAATGACTTCACTTACAAAAACATGGTTCCTTGCAAAAGAGCAGCTAAAGATGTTTTACATTCTAGAATTTATGAAAAGACACACGCCAGAAGAATGTATTTTAGGAATACAAAGTACACTCTTTTAATGAAGAACAGCATACTGATGCAAGATAATACCTAACACATATCTTATTGTGAATACAGCATGACAACGGCCACGAAAAGAGGTAGGTAAGAGAAATGCTTCCTGTATCTATGATAGGCAACAGTCTTATATTTGATACAGTAACCCTGCAGAGAGGAGGACAGGATAATATAAACAAAGGAGAAAACTAAGTGCGTTTGGAGCAAATCAAACAATTACTGGTTTTGATTCCTAAAATACAGAGGTATGACCTTTCTACATTTTGCTATTTCAGCAGGGCAACACAATTTCTACAGGTAGTACAGACCTAGTTTTCCCCCCAGCCTATTGTAAGTTGGGATAACTGAGCTCCTTTCATTCCCTGATGGCATAAACAGGACAGCCAGGTGTTTCCATTGCACGGTGTAACAGATTTGCTCTGTACCAGTCAGTTCTTATGTTCACTGCCTGCCTATTTTCCACCATAGTGCAGGCACCTTTTGAAATCCACGGGCAATGTGCAGCCACCTGAGGTATTTCCCTCTCCAGCTGCTCACCTTGGCACAGAGGGGACAGGTGTGAACCCTTTGCAACCAAGCAGGAATTCTGCTTAAAGGAATACTCCAGCTTCAGTAGGAATTTTATTTTTCAAAGAGCCCTGGGGCTTATCCCGGAGCAACTCCTTCTATTTAACAACTTGTAGCTAAGACAGGATGACAGGAGGGATCCCTGAGACACGAGTAACCCCTGCTGAAACGCGCTGGCAGACTGACTGATGTCACTCTGGAGAGATGCCACATTACGAATGTACCCTCCTCAATGGGCTGTGCAGCTGAAGATGCTGTCTAATGATGTGTTACCACCTAATGATAATGGTCTTCATGGAGATCCTCTTTAATGATGTGTGTTACTTTATAATGATAATGGTCTTCTTGGAGACAGACTATAACTTTAATCTCACAACCCCACTGAGGTTATACTCAAAGCACTACAACTCTTGCCCATGACCTCTGTGAGCAGCCTGCTCGTCTGTGGGTAGTCATCAGAAACAGCCTTCAAACAGAAAAAATAAAATTCAAGTGAGAGGGCACAAGCCTTCCTAGATTACGGGGAAAATATTCCACAAAAGAAAGATTAATATTTATATACTTATATAATACTTATAAATTATTTATATGCTGCTTATATATACAAAATAATCTAGTTTTCCTCCAGTAGGTTTGCTTCTTCTACCTCAAAAAGTACTTAAGGAATCTTAAATTTCTTTTTACAGCACCAACATGTTATGGTTTTCAGCTGGGAGATGAGAGCAAATTGATATGAGCCTCACTGGAAACTTGACATTTTGTTTGTTGGAAAATCATGGAGTGACACGAGATCTTTTGTGCTGATTTCTCTCCTCCATTGCTCAGTGAACATTTTGGCCAGATGTGGAGAAGGCTCAAGAGTTCCCAGCACTTTTTGTAGATTCCTAGTCTCAAAAAGAACACAATAATTGTAATTAGCAGAACTTTTAGCCAACATGATAATGAGAGATTGCATAGTCCACAAAGTCTTCCAAGTGTGTTTGACATGATGCATGTCTTATCATTATCTTTTACATAAATAAATAATAATAAAAAAAGACAAATCCAGCTCAAAAAGCCCCAAGCCTACAACCAAAAACCCCCCACCATTCAAGTCACAACAGCTAATTAGATGGAAGGAAGAGCCTTGCAACTGAGCTTTTTCTAAAATCTGACATCAGGATTGAGACTGAAATCTACCCGTTTTCCCTACACCCAAATTAGTATCTTCTAATGTTTGTAGGTGTCTTCTCTCCAATAAAAACACTGAAAAATGATTATAGTGTCTGAAAGATTGTTTCACAGCATTTCTGTACCAACCACATACAGGAAAAAAAAAACCCTGGACGATGTACTTTAAATAAATGACCTGAAGTAAATAAAAAGTGACCTTAATTCCTGTGCCTGCCACATTTCTGAAATACTGCGGTCATCTAATCATGCATTATTTCAGCTCCATGATAATATTTCTCTAACAAGAATATTCTGATGACTCCTTCAATATGCATAAGTGTAAATGAAAATTATACAGGTAATCTAATAGATCCCACAGTTCAGCCAAGACAGTATTACAATGTGGGTATGCTTTCATATTTTAAATACCTTATCTGCTTATTCAAAGTAAACAGCATATCTAATTATTGAAAAAACATATATTTTGCCTTTTGCTTTATAGGAAATATACTACAATACATTTTCATATGAGAAAAGAAAATATGTGTCTCCCTTGAAATAGATACTGTAGTATGCTTTCAGAAGAAATTAAAAAGAAAGACACTGGAAACCAATGAAATGGGCAAAGATTCTAACACTAGCCTAGGTACTTTAAGAAGTTTTCAAGCTAAACCAAAATAAATTTGGTATAGAACATATGTTCTACATTCAGTGTAAGTCCTTCTCTTAGTTTATTTAAGATTAATTTCACTTAAATTTAGACTCATGTACCACAGACAACTGACTGAGTTGGTCATCAATGTCAACTCCATCCTTACTTTTGTTTATCCTTCTTTCTTTTTATCTGTTTAAACTTTCTGCACCTAAAAGACAGTCCATAGCATACACAAACTACTTTAATATAGCAACTGTGTCAGGAAAAGAAAAGCCCACAACCAACTCCACCCATGAAAAAAACCCTGGAGATTCTCACTCTTTTTAGAATTAATCTGTTTTACACATGAAAAATTCACTTGAAACTTCGATTTCTTTCCTGTTGATACATAAGATCAAGTGAGAAGCTAAAAATTTCTGTGTGCAGGATAGATATAACCAGATATAGCCTTAAGGCTGCCTCAAGATTGTAGATCTGACCATCAGAAAAGCAGTAGTAACATTTGTAAACTGAGCAAATTCAATCAAGAATTATTGCTAAAGAACTGCATGCCATCTAATTTTGCTTATTCACTCTTTAGGATTTAATAACACAATTTCAGTGATGCCAAGAATGAAACTTGATCATTTTGCATAGCTGACGCCAATGAAATACTAGCAGAGTTTAACAAACCCAGCATTATTCATTCCAAAACTTCAGCATTGCTACAATGTAGAAACTTTACTTCAGACACCCACTGCAAATAAAATCTATCTTAATTTTATTTTTTCCCCTGCTTTTGGTCTATCTTTTGTATAATCACATCACTCTCTCAGAGGTATTCTCCAATATTCACTGAAAAGTATTCAGGAAATCCTCTAAAGAGGATTTTATTATCTAGATAGCTTATTTTCTAAAATTTTAAAAAGATGGCATAATAAGTGCATAAGACATCAGGTTTCCTAACTGCATCCTAATTTTGAAGAACTAACTGCTGTGATCGAATGCCAACTAATTTTGACAGATTTTTTGAGATTTAGGAGACACTATAAGCAATTCCGCACAAAATACATCAAACATCTTGCACATCAAAATGAGACTTTGCTGCTGTAAGCAAATAGCTTCTAAAATTGGAATTGGTGGAGTAAGAATTTTATGTCTTCTGCTGTTGCCTCCTAGTACCTATTTTATTGCACATCACCAGAGGGAGCTACATTTTGCAAAATTTTAGTATTGCTTTGATGCTCTGAAACATAATTGGTGTCACAAAATACTTCCAGTGTTTCCTGAGCATAACACAGGTTCAGTCTCATTCTCCACTGGGTCAGAGTCAAGATGTGCTTTAGGACATAAATAGTGCAACGGTTTCTTCCAGTTTTTAGACAGGCATCCCTACATCAGTGCCAATAGTTATTAAAATGAGTGAAAAAAATACTGCTTAAAGGATGCCTTTTCCAGTGAGGTGGGAATTAGCTTTTCCAGTGGGCAAGCTGAGTCACTGAGAGGTGCCTGCTTTCGATGCCCATGGGAGGTGGAGAGGAGCATGTGGCACTCGCTCTCTTTGCTTGCCCACATCTGGAGAGAGAGCTGCTGGCCAGGGCTGCTGCAGGAAGGCCAAAAACCATTTTTTCCTTCTGCTGCTTCTCACATGAAGGTCAGCAGCTGATGCTCCCCATCCCTGGAGAAGGACAGCCAGTGAGGTAAGGTGGCAGACAGCACTTCCATAAGCTCCCTGGAGGTAAAGTGAGCACAGCAAGGGGTGGTAGGGCAGGAAAAGACTCTCAGGATTGATCTGCTTCCTCTTCCTGCTCTGTGAGTAACTCAGCTCTCACATCTCATAGAGCTAGGCGGAAGGAGTCCAAGAGGGTTTACCAGTAAATCACTGCTTTGCCCTCCTGGCACTTTGGGACAAACAACCTTCTGCTGCAAGCGAGGCAGAGGAACAGCACTGAGCTGGGAAAGCTGAGGCAGATTAGACACAGTGGACTGGAAAGGCAGGATAAAATTAGTTGTTTGCCAGCACATATGCCCAGATGATAGCTCTGATAAACATTTTTTTTAACGGGACACCAGGTTCTGACACACTTTTATTTTTACAGACCTCCAGGGCTGCTGGAAATACATGTCTGATTGAGTTAGCGCACGCACAATGGTTACATACAAGCTATTTGTGTTAAAACTAAAGTACATTTTTATTACATTTCTGTCATGTATATTAATTTCTATACATTCAACCAAGTGTAATGCTTCATCATTTTTTTTTAAAGTAAGAAATGTCATTACTCATTTTTCCTCCTTATTTTTTATATATTGGTTTAGATTTTGGTACAGTAAATACAACTCATGCCAAAATACCTCCACACAGTAGAGTCTTAAAATATCACTGTCCAGATCCTGAGGTCAATAAGCACCTACACAATACTGTTCAAGGATTTGGTCTATGAATGTTCCCAAGCTAGATAATTTTTTCTCAGGTGGCAGGCAGCATTCCCCTCCCTCTTTTTTTACTTCCATATATCCCCTTCTGGGTTAGGTATTAGCCCCAACCTTAGAGTGACAAAGAATTATTTATTTCTACATGGGCTTGTGATTTGTTGGTTTACCTTTAAGTCTGATTAGATCCTATTAAAAGTTGAGAGGAAACAATAAATTCTCTCACATGACTCTCCACTGAGATTAAGTGTTACTATACACACATGGAGAGAGAAGTTACTCCCAGATACAGCAACTGACCCTTAGCTCACAGTGACTAAAAACCGCTTTTCCTCTTTTTTTTCTTCTGTATGTGCTATAAAGTCACTTTTGATATTTGTATTTCACATCATATGACTGGGAGGAATAAAACATATGCAACTTGCCAGAAATCAGCACAAATACACTAACATAAAATTGGCACAGACCACTGGAAAATCAAATCCCATGAACAGGCATGACTTGTCATATGAATAGACTAGAAACAGGTTCCAAACAGTATCAACAGCTTCAACTATAGAACCACAAAATAATTTAGGTTGGAAAAGACCTTTCAGATCATCAAGCCTAATTGTTAATCCAGCACTACCAAATCCACTGCTAAACCACGTTCATCAGTTCCACATCTACATGCCCAAATATTGCAGGCTTCTCAAGGCTAAGGAAAGGCAAAGTTGTTGCAGCCCCTTTGCAGTACACGTATAACAACTGCTTACATTCTCCACCAAAGAGTTACACACATCTTAAAACTCTGGCCACCAGAACACTTCCAAAGGATCATATAAATTTACTTTCTCTCTTCCGGTCTCCTCTCAGTAAAGACCGTGGAAGACAAGACTACAAAGAAGATGCTGCATTTGCACATGTTCCTAATTATTAAAAAAAATACAAAAATTACTAGAGGCACGGTATATTATGGCAAATACAGTGTAGTCTCCACAAACTTCTACCTTTTCATAAAGATAAACTCTACAGCAGGTAATACTTAGGCATCTTATTCAGCATCTTCAAGTCAGATTTGTCCATGGAGTAGGAGTAATGGTTGAAATCCTATGTTCATGGTTACATAATGTTACCAGCACTTCTGCCCCATCCTGAGGTCTTCAGTGAGCCATAAGCTGTTCTGGACTGACAAACACATGCTAAAATGCAGCAGGGCAGAAACTCTTAACTAAAAAAAATAGCAATAATGTTCCTAAAACCCTCTGAGAAAACTTTAAAATTTTAATCTAAAATTTCCAGTTCCACAAATACAAAGTCCTTTTTCCTCACAGATGGAAAGAATTAAACCAAGGAAATCAAACTAAGTCAATAATTAAAGCAGCATTAGCGGTAAATTGACATTTTGTTCAGTAATAAAAACCATCAATTGCCAACTGTAATGAAATGCATTATTAAAATCATAATGAGGGTGTAAATACATAATGCTGCATAAAGATACAATCTGAAGGAGTTACCCAGTATAGGAAATAATTGACCTAGAATAACAGCAGCAATACAAAACAACTGGAACCTACCACGGGTTGGAGATCAGAGGAAAAGGGAGCACCTGTCGACCTTTCCTCTGTGTACTGTTCCTGTGAATGCAGGAAGATGTGCCTTTTTGGGGTGGCTTGCAGGGCAGTGGGCAGCCTAGCCACTGCAGGCACCAAGTGAATTATAATGATGAAACTTTTCCACTTGTAGCTGAAATTGTGGAACTGAGTCCAAGACACAAACATTTTCTCCCAGCTGTCCGTCCTCTGTGCTGTAAACCACGATGCCTTCCACCCTAGCAGGGTCCCCAAATTGAGGAATTCCTTCTGGTTCAAGGGACTAACACTTTCCCTACTGAGAAGGTATCAGGCAGGGGATAGACGTGCTGTTCTTCACAGCCCCTTGAAATACACCTTCCCCTTCCATTCCCATTCCCCCAGATTTCAACTAATTCATTGCAACAAAAAGCTATCGAATTAAAGTGGATCATTGAACAGTGCTGTAGAAAGTGTCATAACCATGATTTTGCTAGCGGTCTGTATCCTTTGCATTCCTCTGCACAGGAGTGGTTGTGGAAAGCAGATGCTGGGGAGGAAGTGCTGTAGGAGGCAGCATGAAAGTCTCATTTGGATAGACCAACTCAATCAAGTAGCAGTGTTAATTAGCTAACGTAAAGAGTCAGCTTTAAGTTAAAATAACGGAAGAAAAAAGAAAGACAGAAATCTGAGATGAACTTCTGAAGCAGATGAGAAGTGGTATATAGAAGAATGAAAGAAAAAGAGAGCAAATACAAGAATCTAGAAAAGGTAATCATGGAATCATAGAACAGCCTGGGTTGGAAGCGACCTTAAAGATCCTGCCATGGGCAGGGACACCTTCCACTAGATTAGGCTGCTCAGATGCTGAATTTAACATCATAATGGTGGTAAGATTTTAAAAACCTTTTGCTGGAATCTGTGTTTTTGCAGATTGAGACTGTTACATAAAGGGTAACAAAGACATAATCAGGAACACAGCTCTAGTAAAAAGCACATGTTTTCATTTGTGAGATAAGTCAAAGCCCACTTATACTGATCTGTTTACCTAAGGATGGTCTAGTAAGCCAAGATTTGGAAGACAACACTGGGAAATGAGACAAGGAAGAGTCACATTCAATCCAGATAAGCAGCTTCCCACTGAACACCAAAGAGTAGTTGAGATCCTACAGCTAAGTTAGCCCGAAGCCAGCTCAGAAATAGGAGGTGGGGAGGACTGAGAAAGGTAAAAATATTTAAAACATATTCTACTTGAAATAGGAATAGGTGGACAGTTTTATGAAAGGACTGTGATGGGAAGAAAATGAGACTACAGGTGGCTCACCTCTACCAGCACCCCAGGAAGACAGTGTTTCTTAAACACATCTTATTAAAGGCATACTTTGTCCACATAACCAGAGCAGTGCCCTGGCAACCTTTGGTAGAGCAATGTATGAGCTGCTGGCCACAGAGGGAACAGCAGGGCAGGTGTTCACTGTCATTTAAATCTGCTGGTGCAATCCTAATCAACACCAGCCTCAGAAACTGTGTGGGACAATAGCTGGAGTGATCCCACGGCTCTGCAGCGGGAGGAAGGCAGTCCAGAGGCACAGCGAGACCATTGCTACCTGGATAATCCCGTGAGCAGCTGTGCCTCCGACATAAATTCAGATCCACAGTTTACAGATATGCTGCCCTACTAATTTCCTTACCACAACCACCTCGGCCTCAGTAATTTCCATCCCAAGAGACAAGGCAAAGGTTCAGTATATGAACATATGCTCGAATAGGTGTTGCTGCACTGGCAACTTGCCCACCACAGAGAAGATGTGACTAATCTGTGACAATAAAGTGGTAATATTATGTCCTTTGAAAGGGGCACCTTTCAAAAATGCTTCATATTATTTATGCTCAGATATAAAAAAGCCACTAGTTAATACAGTTAATAAACCATGACAAGTTTGCTTTAAATGAGTGGGATATCTAAATCCAACATTATTTATTAGGCAATATGATTTTTTCTTGGTGTTTATCCATCAAACATGGCACCCTTATTGCACATGCATTATGCAAAGTGTCAAATTAAAGTATTGCTTATAAAAATAAACATTAATTACTGAAGTGATCCAAATGCTTGATTAGAATGTTATTTAGGGAAGCTAATAAATATCTTTAACAAATCTTTTGAACAGAAAAAGTGGGAAAGCATGTAAGAAAAATGTTTGGGGTCTCACCTGCTTGCTATTCCTTTCTCCAAGCAAACAACGAGATAGAGAATTAAAGTGTAAAGAAAAACACGTCTCATGAGGACTAATGAACCAAAGACCACATTAACTATTATGGCATCTGTCTTACAATTAGAAAAAAGAACATAGTAACAACCAAAAGGACCTCTGCAGCAATTAGAGTGCAGGAATTCATGAGTGGAGAATGGAGTCTCTCTTTGGTTTCATTCCGCACCATTTTCTGACTTGCATTTTTCAGCTGGAGCAGGCTCAGTCTCCATAAATGTCCACTCATTAGGCACTGAGACCTGAAAAATGCTGAGAATTATTCACCCCCACAGGATTCAGCCAGAAATAAAGACAGTCACTGACCTCATGACTTTTCAGGGAGAGATCAGGATCGAGCCTTTGAAACATGTTGGAGAAAGAGGCAAACTATTGTATATTTCTAGCAGAAAGTTTATCTTCCAAAGTTTGGCACTGTGGTACATGTGTTAATTTGCCTTTTGCAGCCAGAGAAGACACTACAAAGACAAAGTTAAGTATTCTTTAAACACTTGAAGCTGACTTGATCACCTTGGACAGGGTGGTGAAGCGGTGGGAAGGAAAAAAAAAAGAAAAAAAAAAGATCCTGTTCTTAAAATTTTGGGTGCAATTTCTCTTCACACTGGAGAAAGGAGAAGGAATTTCTCCTGTGGCATTAAGCTTTCAGAGGATATTGAATTGAAGCATAAATAATGAACAGAAAAGAAATGAGTAACTGCAGGCATAAGCTGAGGAATGTACACAGTGAGCTTACTGCATACAAACCATTTGCTACCATGATTATTAAATATATTTAGCTCTATTGAAAAACAACAAAAGTACTTCCACTGCAAAATAGTACAGTCTCTGAGCCAGGATAAAATGCTTTTCTTTGAAGTTATATCAGTTATAGAAATAGTAAATAGTTACTTCACTCAATGAAAAATTACAAAATTTTATGGCAGTGGTAAGATTTTTGTTCATTAAGTTCAACTTTTTATTTGGAAAAATAAAATTATATCGATGAACAGGCAACACGTTTCACAACAGAAGGAAAAGGCAATATTCCGTTGCCAGAAGGGTTACAAATATGCTCCTTTGAAACAACCAAGTAACAGACAAAGCACAGTCTGGGGTAGCACCCCAGTCCAGCCAGATAAACATGCAAAGCTTCAACAGTAGGAACCAATTTTGGGACTGTTTCTGAGACAGCTGTCAAACTGCTGACTAGCAGAATGTGATCCAATATTGCAGCAGGCAAATATGTGTTAGCTTAAATTTTCAGAAGCACTTGCACAACTGTATTTTAAATTTCTACCCTTTTTATGTGGTTTCTGTGCAACCACATTAACTGAAAAAGCAAAGTAGCCCTTCTCCACATGCTGGGCTTCTGTAAGCCTTTGAAATTACTTGAAGGATATAGTAGTAGAGTACAGCAAACATACTTGGATACAAGCTAAGCAAGAGGTATAATAAGTATTTCTTGCCCAGTATCTCAAATTCCAGAAAAACATCTGGTCTACATAAGATTACCTGTTTATTATGTTGGTCTTTAGATTAAGTAATTGGTTCTTAGGCTGAAAATATAAATAACCTTTGATTTCCTGGCATTTATCCTGCTTTAAACATGATCAGGGAGCAGTTAATGAAGATACACATTTCATATTGATAAAAAGCCATATCAAAAAAATCCAGAACACATTGAAAGACTCAGTGGATATGGTTATTTGAAACAGAGCACATTGATTTAGCCACAGTTCTCATTAAAATTGGCTGCAGGCAGACTCCTAAAAATCACTGCACATTATAGGAAAATCACTGTAAATCACTCAGGCAGAGCAAGGTACTACAGTCAAATAGGTATTCCCAAGAACTTTCACTAAAGAAAAACGAAATATTATTTTGAAAATTTGAAAAAAGGGTTGGCACATTACAGTGTAACTCAACTGGTTTTAGTGAAGCTCTGTGAACTTACAATATTTGAAGCCCTTTTGCACGATGATGAGCTTCCTTTCCAGAAAGACATGAGCAAATGTGTGAGGTTATGAAAATATTATTAAAATGCAAGTCAAATGAAATTTGATGAAGGTTACAGAAAGCAATATTCTTTACAGAAACCAAACGACAGAAAGCCCTGCTTTACTATCACTATCCCAGCAGTGAAAACCAGATTTCTGTCTGAAATATTTCTCAGGGATTATCTCAAATCCCTGTTTTCTTGCCTAAACCTGCCAGGAAATCTGTGTTCCTCCATTTTACCATTATTTATTAAAGCTAATGCAATGCATAACACTACTATATAGTCAGACTTCATATTTTAGAAAGCTTTGGGCAGTTCAGGAAACTTTGTTGAGAATGCAAATATTACACAGAGCAGAAAGAAAAGATCAGAAATTACTTCCATTCTTGCTCATAGGTTTATTACTTTGTCAAAATGTTCTGCTCAGTAAATTATCCAAAATTTTCACCAATCGCACCATGATCTTAAGAATAATTTTTGTTTCATTTTCCTTGAAAGTCTTAGAGAAGATCAAAATAGGAAAACTAAAAAGGGGGGTTCTAACACCACAATACACCAGGAATACCGTTAATAATTCAGAAGTTGCAATTGACACTTTTACTGATGGTTGACTCAATTCAAACTTTGTAAAATTAGCTGAGGTAAAATTAGCTGATTTTATCTGAAGACAGATTTTCTAGAGATGATACCACAGAATTTGTATTTGTTTCTTATAGTTTAAAGCTAAGCTAAAAAAGAAAAAAAAACCAAAACAGAGGTCAGCAATATCTACTAAGAGCAAATAATTTGCAAATAACAGAAAACATTTACTAGTAGCAAATTGTTGAAAAACAATATCCCTATATCCTGGCAGTAGCCATACTTAACCTGCCTCTTAACTGCTGTTATTGCCCTACAAGTAGCTCCTTTTATAATTCAAGAGTCCTTTTCAGACTTTCTCCAAGCGAACTAAAATACAATTATAATCTTTTTCCAACTACAGAATGCCCATTAAACCACTGGTCCAAAATGACACTTGGCTATTTATGCTAAAGACGGCACAGGGCCATCTGGGAGAACATTAATAAACTGCACATGGCTTCATTTCATATACGATTTTAAATACTTCCTTTATGGACAGAAAACTGAGGCCTGGCAGTTCCCTGTGCTGAAGTGATGTGGAAAGGCGTGAAAAGCTCTCACATCCTCAAATTTTTTTCGGTGTGGGAGTAAAATCTTAGCTCTACCACTCTGGTGTTCAGCGTGAGGGCTGTCTGAGTTCAGTGCACATGAGTCGAACTCTGGCAAGACCTTGGCTGCTCCAAGCTTAGTTTCCTCACAGAAAAAAAAAATCATTCCTCCCTCATTTATCAAACCATTGACCTAAGTGGCATCTGTTCAATCTTCTACAAGGCAGTACTTGACAAGAATCTGATTCTTTGGACCTGTTCCTCTTGGCACTGAAATGGTTTTATGATATCCTGGCAGCACACATTGGCTCTAAATTCATCCTGATACACTGGGGAACTTCTTCTTCAGAGAATCCTCAGATGACTTTTGAATTGGTCCCTCAGTCACATTCAGCATACCAGCACCATGGTCATACTGGGATTTCTAAATTATATTCATTTATATACTTCCAAATCCTAACACAATCAAACTATAGAATATTAGCACTACTATTGCTATTGTCTTCCAGTATTGCTGTACTAATTTCTGTCATTAGATTTATATTTTATTAAGCACATAATTCCAAAGCAATTCAAGATTCTATCTAATTTCTTTTGTTCACATAACCTGGTTCACATTCTCGACTATATCCATAGTTTAAGAGTCAAAATATTTTCCTAGAAAATGTGGGTTTATCTTTTTAGCAGGTGATCTGAACTTTTTGAACGGAAATACCAAGAAAACTATATTTCACTGGATTATTTAGAATAAGCTATTCCAGTGCATAATACATTACAGAAATATAGGGAAACCTTCCAAGCCTACCTGACTTACTATTTATTGTTCCTGATATATGAAAAATGTAGCAGTTCAAATTTCAGGGTCTCACATAATTTTTTTTTACTTCAATATCATATGCTACCCTCTAGGTATTTTACTAATCCATCTTGACTTTTTCCCCTGGCATTTGCTTGTTGGTAACCTGCTGGATTTCCAAAGATTTAAAATTGCAGATTTGTGCAATAAGTAAAAAACAAACATTAGGGTAGCAGCTGTGAAAAGAACCACTTGGGTATTTTCTATTATCTTTTTTTAAAACAAAATAAAAAAACAAACCCTAAATGTTCCTTAAGAGCATAAACTTTAAATTATATGACGTTTCTAACACTACTGAACTTGTGTGCTATTTTTGTATTGCTATTCCTCATTCTGGTTGTAAATCTGGTGAGACCACACCAGTTCCCTTTACAGTGCTGCTTCAGGGCGTTCAGACTTGGCGCTTAATTGCTGGCTATGACCTAAAACACCTTTACAAAGGTAACTCTGAAAAGACCTCCTAGGGTCTATAAGAAGCTGCATTCCATCTCACCTTCGACCTTTAGAGGGCAGTGCTCCCTTTGGATACCCGCAGATATTCCAGAAGGGCATGATGCTCCCATTACCTGAGAGAGGTAAAACTTGGAAGCAGCAAAAGAAATTTCAAAGGATAAGACAATTTCTTGCTTTTCTGGTATGGGAAAGGGAACCCGTTCATCATTTGCCACACACTGGGTGAACCCTTTACATTTTGAAGGGCGGCAGGGACTTCAGGTCTTGTCAGCGTGGCTTTGACAATGACACTCCAGTGGCTGCTGAGAGGAGAATGCCTACAGTGGAAAGGGCAGAGGGAAGTAGTCATAAAAATGAAATGCATCATACTCCTATCCTAGTTCAGTCTCATTTTCAGGCAGACATTCAAACATGATCAAGGCCAGCATGGCTTCTATCTGAGCTATCAGCATACCTTGAAGAATCAATACTGTTTACAGATTTACAGCTGTTTTTCCACAGTGTTAAGGAAACTTCCCAGTGTGACCACTCACAAGACTCTCTGGCAGCCACACTCCCAATGTCACAGATTTTCACTGCTGAGACCAAGGCCCCTTCACAGGAGTGGCTCCAGTGACTTGACAGGTCCCTGTGGGACTCCCTGCACATCCCATCCACAGTCAGACCAGGTTTCCTCACCAGCTCCATCCCAGGTTTCCCAAAGCAGAGTCTCAGACATCTCATTCCACAAAGCCATTTGTCCACAGTGCCGTAACACAGAAACAGCCTGAGCTGGTGTCTCCAAAGAGGGACCCTGAATAGAGGAACCCCTGGGCTTTTATCCTCTCACAGTCCAAGAGAGCCAAAGTCTCACTGTTTTTCCTGAGCCATCGAGCCATGGGCTCCTGCCGTGTCTCAGTGTCCCTCACCAGGCTGTGCCACAGGTCCCTGTGCCCTTTGTTGTGCAAAGGGTGGGCAGTTCATGGCCTCTTGTCTCAGGCTCCCACCCAGAGCTCAACCCACAGCTCCACTGAATGTATTCCTCAAGAGTAAGAACGTGCAGATTTCCCAAAGCCTCTCTCAGAGTGCTATGAAGGGCAAGAGTGTGGGGTGAAAATTTGAAAAAGGCCAAGAGTTCATCTTGTGAAAGACCTGTGTTCTCCTTTTAGATTTAGTTTACCCACCAATACTAAGAGTAAACTTTTCAGATTTATTTTTTAAAAAGGAGAAAAACCAAACAAACACAAAGAGAAGCGAAGGCTCAGGGCTCTGATCCATGTGTCCAAACACCTGGTGGGAGGAGTAAAGAAGATGCAGCCAGGCTCTTGTCAGTGGAGCACAGTGACAGGACAACAGGCAATAGGCACAAATGGGAATACAGGAAACTCCATGCCCAGTGTCCTACCCTGCACTGAGTCCTAACAAGCCAGACATCACTCCACTGGGGATCCTTCATCTCCATCCCATGCCCAGGACCTGCAGCTGTGCCTGGGGATGGTCAGGCTGTGGCAGGTGCTGGTCATCACTCATGTCCCCTCCTGACAGACCTCACTGGGGAATACAGGACAGAGATGGTCGGGGAGGGAGGGCACTGCACTGCACCCCAAGACCATCTTTCTTGAAGCTACTACCTGATCACAGTCTTCATCATTTTTAGCATGTTTAAACAAGGTTTTATGCCCTGTTTGAGTTATGCTTAAAAGTGTTTTAAGCGCATCTTTGGACAAAACAGATAAATGTCACAAAGCTTCTGCTTTGTCCTTGTGCTTCTTCCTGACACCAGGAAGACACAAAATCCTGGTTTTGAAAAGAGTTCAGCTGAAAGGTCTTCACATGGAGGATAAGGTTGTCATCTTGGATTTGACACCATGGTCGTTGTTGCAGAGCTTTACTTATAAATGATATTGCTGGACACTGAAGTAACTTTAAATATGATTTTCAGCAGGATTCAGATAAAACTATGGCCTTTCTTTCACTAGTTGCTAATTAGCACACAAATCTGTCCCTTTTCCTGTCACTCACACAAACTATATGGAATAATTTAGAGGCATAACAAGAGGTCACAAACTTTGCTGCTAAAATGCTTTTTTGACAGCATGGCTCTCTTTGCCCAGAGACATGATGGTTGCGTGCATGACATTTTGTGCCTGCTGCTCCAGGCTGAGGAGGGTCCACAGGGTCTGTATTGTGGGTGTCAGTATCTGAGAAGGTCATCCAAACCCACTTTGTATTCACTGGGACAAACAGGCCTGTCTGGAGAGTCTGTTCCAGCAGAGGAGGAACCACCTCAGCAAGTGGCCAGGTACTTCATGAAATAAAAGTGACTGATCCTCTCTTCTGACTATAAAAACAACAGAAGATGGTTTCAACAGAAAGTATATAAGGTACTATGCTTTTTATACAATTTTTATACTAATATTTTTAATATTGGATATGTCTCAGTAGATTAAATTTTATCAGTCAGAATGGCAAGATGTAAGAAACTAGATCTAGTAAATTTCTGAAAAACATTCATAAGGTACTAGTCATTAGCTATCATCACTTATAAGCCATGAACTGCATTTATACTTTTCAAGGTTAGGACCACAGGATAAATTGGAGGGGAAGGGATTTCAGGAAGTCTTGTCCAAACTCCTGTTCAGAGCATGATGCTGGCACTGCCACAAAATGCAATACTTTATCCAGATTGCTTAGTAGATAAGCATTATCCTTGCCCTACTGCTTGAGGTGGCATCACAACTTTGATCCTAAATGCATTTGTACTACGATTGCTTTCACATTTGGCTGAAGTCTTTACTTCTTACACATCCTTTGAATGCTCTTCCTTGGGTTAATAGCCATTCTGTGTGATCTCTCAATGGTTCAAATCAACAGTCATCAAAGCAAAGTTATTTTGCTGCCATAACTTGAGGCCAAAGAAGTGTTTTGAAATAATGAAAAAGTTCTACTAACATTTAACTTAATAAGTAGCCCCTAGCCATGACCTAGTGTTCAGTCATAGAAATTCACATATAAAATCAAAATGTATTTTTAATGAAAATCTGTTTAACTGATTAAGAGCAGATAATTTGCTTCTATGAGAAGCATGAATTTTAGATCTATGAGAATATAAGCATTATTATTTTTTCTTTTTTTTTTAACTCTTTAGATTTAGGTTGTTGATTCAAAATAAGTTAAAGTGAGGCAGTATATTTCAACTCACAGTGTACATTCACTTGTATTCATTGACAGACATTGTAAACAATCCATTTATTCATTAGAGAGTGCCAAAAATAACTCAGCACTTTCTGTTTTGCTTCTATTCATAGATTTCCTAATTTCATGTTAATCACTTCTTTCAGCACTTGGCACCTTGCAAAAAAAATTCAGAACATCTTGAATTATTAGTTGTTTACTGCATTCACAAAATGAAAATGAAAACATAATACTAATAAGCATTTCGTAGCAAGTCCCATGTAATGAGATTGGGGCATTTGGATCCTCTGTAATGTACCCTGCCATTTTGATTAATATCATGAACAGTAGAGAAATTTCAAGCACATAGATGCATATTCAGATGTGTGAAGACAATGGTTATTTTAAGCATTCCTTGTTTAAATGTAGAACTGGAAAGTCTTAATTATTATTCTAAATGATCATAATAATAGTTGAATTTGGTTTGCCTACTGTATCTCTTGATTAAGCCTCAAAGGTGTATCCATTTGTACACTTTTAGGACTCCATTTCACTATTAAATGACTGACATTTGAATAAGAAGCTGAAATTAAGCCATAACAAAAATTGAAGCAGAAATTGTAACACTGACTTGCACAATAAATGCTGTCCCTAGGGCCTTTTTGAAGAGTGCTGTAGTTGTTGTCTCCTAAATTGTTTATTGAAGAGGTTTTACAGTAATGCAACAAATGAAATCCCCCCAAGCATTCTATTTCCCACAAATACTGAAAAACTGATATGAAAATTTCCAGTGTCATAGTTTATGGTGATCTTGTCCTGAATAAACTCATAAACACTTTATTCTGCCATTCAGTTTATATGTTGCTGTCTCACATTTGGATTGATGGTTGACAGCAGCGATGTATAAATTATGCATGCCAATTTACTGAACACCATTAAACCCAAAGAGTATGGGTAATTTCAATAATTATACATATAAATAGTATTATTAGCTCTGTCAAACTCAGTACCTGGATAGCATGTCAGTATATAATATCTACTAGGGATTCAAATGGTTCAGGATTTTGCACGAGGTTGGTGACTGGAGAGGTTCCTGCTACTGTTCCTACACAGCTCATACCTATAATATGCAACTTGACACCACGCTTAAGAGGCAGAAAAGCTTTGTTGTTGGCTGATCTGTCCAGATCTGTGCTGCATTACTAGAAAGAAGAAGATAAGAACTGAAAAATAAATACTTTTAGTAAATACTGCACCGGGAGAGTTCATATTACTGTCACCAAAGAACTGGAGAACCTTTTCCTCTATATTGCTGCAACTTTCTTTCAGGTACCTGTGAAATCCCAAAGCTCCTCTCAAGTTATGTGCCTGGAAATGGTTGCTTTCCACCCAGGTAGGAAAACTTCCACTCTGTTACTGTTTAGCAGCTTCCCTTCAGTGCTGTCTACAGGTCCTACTATCGTAGATGTCGTGCAAACACATAACAAGCAACAGCCACAGAAAACTACTTTAAATGGACAGGGAAGACAAGGGATTGGACAAACATCTGCCACATTTCCGTTTTCATCAATTATTCCAGTGTCTGGTATGTTTTAGATGCATTACACAGATGAGGCAGAGTCAGCCTATGCACACGGAATTCTAAATTTGTCAGGAATTTCCAAATGAAAGTCTTACAGAAAGTGCTGCTAAACAACCTGACATCTACTTTCAAAATCAGAAGTCTTAACAGAAGTGGTGGAAACAGCAAGTATGCCCAATTATTGTTTTAATTTTAAAACTTAGCTCAGATACAGAGAGATTAAGTGATTTTTTTTTGTTCAGTGTGAGTGTATCAGCCTGACCACTGGAAATAATGGTGCAAAAGAGATTTAATGTGAGCAACAATATGATTCCTAATCCCAGAGTTAAAAAAATATATATCCCCTGCAGTCATGAAGTTTAAGCAGTGTTCTACACATCCTAATTCCATATTTACATAAAATGCTTGTACCCACACAGAATTCTGATTTGGCCTTACAATAACTTTTAGAATTCCATTAAAACATTTTCTTTACGTTATTCACTACAAAAACAACATAATTTTGACCTTTTTTTTTTTTCCCATTGCTACCAAAGCCTCAGTTTCATCTTGACTCATTTTAAGACAATTTGCAGGTAACAAAAATAATTTAAATTAAGTAGTGTAAATTATCAAGCATGGAAAAAGAAGGAAAATGTATAGTATGGAAAGCAAAATAAAACATAGCCCTTAAAGGGAAGGTAAACATAATGGCCATGCATGATGTGTTTCAAAACAGCAACCAAGGGAGAAGAAGCTCTTCAGAATTTACAGATTGTCAGAAGCTCTTCCTCCAGTAGGAAAGTACTAGGGAAGCACAGAAAACTTTCTTTTTTGTCTCCTCAGTTTATAAAACACCCTTTTAGGAAAGCAGAGAGGATTCCTTACATTGTGTGACCCTGAGGGGAAAGGATAGTAGTTGATGAAACAGGTTCACTTCTTTTTCCTTCTTGACAGCAGCCCTCTGAAGTGTCTGCAGAATTGCCTGAATTGTTTGGTTATCCCATGCACTGGGAAGGTCTGGAAAGCACCGAGCTTCTCCAACAGCCCATTTGTAATCCCTCTCTGCCACTTAAACAGACAGTGAAATATCTCACCCACACTTTTCTCGTCCCCTTTTTTTTTGTGATTATGTCACTGACTCCCAGGCTAGGTTACACTGTCAGAGAGGATCTGTTAATGAATTAAAACAACCCAAGTGTCGCCACATGTTGTCATCTGATAGCAATCACTCATAATTACTACACCAAATGCCTTCAGCACTCACAGCAGCACACACCACGCAGCTGAAGCAGATCACCTAAGCCCTGCAACCACCAGAACTGCGCTGAATTACACCAGCTCCAGACTGGGCCCTGCTTTTTGGGGTTTGGCCTGTGTGTCAAGTCGCATCTTCTGATGAATTGTATGCACACTTGCAGAGCCATCTGCAAGGTCTCCTTTGGCAGGACAGAAGTAATTTAAAGTTCCTGCGTCTTAAGGATCTCTTTGGAATGTGCTGAAGCGCCAGTCCCTCAGAGCCATTCTCCCAAAGCTGTGCCCTTCCTGTCCTGCACACAGATACCTTCAAACACTGCACCAACCCGTTACAAGCTTTAAAAGGTAATCATACAACCAACAAACACTTCTGTCACTAGCTTTATTGTATGGAGATTATTATTTAGAACTGCCAAACTGAAAACAGACCTGCTGGAAGTACCATCTGAAAGGGCTCTTGATTCCTGATGGGATGGTTGTGCTCATCTACCGCAGAGACACAAACCACCGTGAAGCATTCAAGGAAGCACAGAATCATGCCCAGGCTTTGTGCAAGTCATGGGACAGATCCAAGCTCCCAGTCAGACTGTAGCTTGTCCATTGAAAGTCACGAAAGAGTGATTGTTTTACTTGTCTACGGTTTTCTGGCTGTATAAAATTTTTACTCCAGTACTCCTATAGTCCAGATCACAGCAGCAGTCTTACCTCTCACTGATTGTACAACAGGAATATATTTTCAGCCTGTTTTTATGGCTTCCCTTAAGACTTTTCTTCTGGATAGGAAAAATAATCATACTTCTTCCCTCTATGCCTAATTTACTTTGCGGGAACATCACCACCAGGAACAGTCAGAAGCAAAGGCTGAATCCATAGAGCTGACAGACTATTCCCCACCCCCTAGCAGATGATTACTGGCGTGGCTGTGGGTCGCTGCCTCTGCTGTCCCTTCACAGCAGGAAGATTTCTAAGTGCTATTTTCTGTTGAAAAGATAGTCCAATAATTCCACGTGCAAGTGTCTGCCTGCAAACTCTCCTGCTCAGCAGCATAACCACTTTAATCAGAGCCCACTAAGGCTGCAGCCAAAAAAATGGAGATGATTAACCACAGAGTTGCAAAGTATTTACTGTGTTATTTACCAGTTTTTCAGCATTTGGAAATTTTTGAGTATTATTTCACATTTTTTGGTAAAAATATCATGCTTTAGAAAAGTCCTTTTTGAAAACGAGAACTTATAAGAAAAAATTTAAGCATGCATGCACACAATATTCAGTGTGCCAATTTTTCACATTACCCTACAAATAGTCCCACAAAAATAACCCACCCAAGTGTTTGTGACCATGTGGAAGCACTCAAGATGAAAAATCCCTGGACTGTTTTTCTGAAATGCTCTGTCTTCAGTGACTCCCACTGTTGCTTGTGCTTCCTCTTGTGTGATGGGCACTTTGGAATGAAGCCTCACTGACTACTGAAATCTACTGTACTATTTCAGCTCTTGGAGATAAAAGCTGCAAGAGGCACAAGTCTAAAATGGCATTTTGGGAGGGCAGGGAATAATGCTATCTCTGAGTCCATAGTTTTCCAGGGAGCTTTGGCTAAGTAAATTATATTTCTTCAGATAACTGGAAATCAGTGTGGAAGGAACAGGTAAACCCAAACTCTACCCAGCAGACAAAATTAATGTTTATATGCATTATTTTTTAGCTTCTATTACTTTATGTATGCAATAGGTAGAATTTGGGATGGAAAGAGCACAAACATCACTATAATTCCCAGTTTTCACTTGCAAAGGTATGTGGACAAAAAGAACAGGCAGCAAAAATCCCATTTAGAAAGACAGAGGGAATTGTAAAAAGTCAGGTTTTGAGGGGGAAAATAGAAAGGGGTAAATAACAGGGAAAGAAATGGTTGCAATTTTTAAGACAATAAAAATGAAATTCAAAGCCATAAAATATTCCTTGGTATTGTGATTCTGGAATATTGCAAGGGGTCACTTCAGACACGTACTGAACACACTTAATTTCCATAGGAAATGAAGAGACACAACCAGATTCTAATCCCAAAGATGCAGTCAGAAGTCACTCTGGGTAAACAATGCATAGAGGTTAGACCCCTTTATTAAAAAACATGGATACTTCACTAGGCTTGAAGGAGTTTCCCTTGCCTGGTAGCTCTCAAGAACACGAAGTCCTAAGAAAACTTAGTATTCGAGTTCCATTTCATTTGTGAAAGTAAATTGGAATTTACATTATTGATGAAAATCACTTCTTCATTTATGTCCTAAATTAAAATCCAGTAGAGTAAAACTGGTATTTTCCTTCCTGTGACAATTTTTCACTATTCCTTATGAATTTTTGGTCTGAGCCTAGTCTGAACAAAGTCAGCTGAGCCCTATTGGCACAAGAGCCACACTGAAATAAATCTAATTTTTTTCTTGTCCTACTGGCAATTAATCAACAATCTTTATGTAGATCCTCAGGACACTGAGAAGATAGAGAGAAGCTAGGCCAAAGGGAAACCAAAAGACACTGCCTAAGTAATCTGTCTAATGAAATTATCATTATACCAGAAGGGAATAAAAGGAGGTTCTCGCACTGAAAATCCAAGATGCTTTTCTAGCAAAACATGAATCAATTCAAGACGTCTGGATGATAAGAGAGTTCCTAAATGTTCTGAATTTGACTCTGGATCTAGGTCTGTAACCGAGGTAGCCCTGAGGCATCCATCTGGAATTGGACCTCACCATCAATAAATTGGAAAGTTCTTCAGAGTAAGCACTGTCTCTGGGTCCAAATAGGAGTTACTCTGACTTTGAGGGCTGAAGGTGGGGCTGTTTTAGCATATGAAACAGTCTAATCCAAGAGATTTATTTAGGATACATTTGAATTATGCCTTATTTAAAATCAGAGATGTGATCAAAATCCAAACAGTAAACACATAGGAAAGCTCCTCACAAACTAATTCCACAAATGGCTAAAAAAAAGCAGTATATTCAGGGCATCATAAATGACCAGGAATGAGGAAACACGGTTAAAAGGTAAGAGCAAAGACCTGAATTATGTCTATCTCATTATCTCATTAAACAGAAAGTTATCCTCATATCTTTTGTTTGCTCTATTCCATTATGTTTTCTTTGCTGTTACCAGAGCTGGCCTTCCCAGAGTCTATCAAACTGTTAGCACCTTGCACAAACTTGCTAGGCCTACTTTTATGAGCTACCTTTCAAATATATTGCCACCTGCCTGAGCTAATTTCCCTTTCATCAAGAAGACATTGCAAGAAATGCTCAATTTCTTATAGCCCTAAACTTAGTCTTCTTTCGTTCTTGGAGAAACAGGTGGTATCTATCTCTTCCTGAACATCTGGAAGCATCTAGCACTGCATGAACATGCCATAAACAGGAGACTGAATCATCACAGCAGCCGTCATGATGTTAAGGTGCTCTTCTTCCTGTTCCACTCTTTACTTGCTGTGTCAACACAACAGATTAAAACCATATTGACATGAATTCTGACTACACATCAGTGGTTGTCCTTCCTTTGTCCCCTGTTCGTAAACCCTACAGGCTGTAGTCTCCTGTTTGTCTCTACATCAACAATTAGGACCCTGCTTCGACCTTTTTGTTTCCATAGACGACAAAAAAACCCCAAAAACAAAGCCAGGTAAATCTTATTTAAAATACAAGCAGTGACTGCAGTGAAAGAGGAAGCCAAACAGGGCTTGAACCCTGGTAGTGTACGAAAAGACAAAACTGTCTAACTGCACACCCAAACCAACTTCATGTGCAATAACCTCATGGAATAAAACCTGACCCACATCTTTGAAGAAAGCTGAAGGGGAGTTTACATGGGCTCATTCTTCACGTATCAAGGGAAGAGTGCTCGTGGGGAAAACAAAAGGGCAATTCGAGCAGCCTTAAACACTGGATGAGCCCTGTGCAACTAAAGGTAAGTCAGGGGTTAAAGCTGCCTCAGATAGCCAGAGGCTCCACAGCTGCTCTGAGTGTCTAATTGTCAGCATCTTCTCTCACATCTAGATTTATTGAGGAAAGCAGGGAGAATGCACCTTTTTCCTATGGGAAAAATAGCATGCACATCTTGTGCTTGTGTGTGTGTACACACCCATATAAACATACACAGATGCATGCAGAGGGTGGCCTTGCGTGTAAAGCAGACAGACAGTTTTACCCTCTTAATGGATCTGTGCCTGAATGGTGTTTCTGCATTGGTTTCTTTCATTTTTACAACCAGGATAATATTTGGCAGCCAGCATATCTCAAAAGACTGTTATGTTGACAGTTACTTACTCTGCACAGAAATGTGAAAGACTAGGATGTGAAAGACTAGGTACACTTGTCAATAAATGTACTGGATTAGATTTAACTTTTAAAAAAAAATTTTTATTTTGCAGAAAATTGTCCCCCAAAGCATTTTTAAACACCTCTGTCTGGGATATTTGCATACTCAATTTGCTTTATGGGAGTACAGTATGTTTCCTGGTACGCACTCATGAGAAAGCAGCTAAACAAAATACATTAGAAGCAATAGAACACCACCAATGACCTCAGTCTTGGGAAAGGCAGTAAAGGGAACTCCCTTTGCAGCTGCAAAGTACATTTGAGAAAGTGGCAGGGCCGTGTAAAGGTCCTACTAGAGATTCCTCAGGTGCCCTCTGCAGATTTACACATTGGAGCTATTTTTCACTATGCGCTCTGTTATCCTTTGCATGAAACTTGTGAAAAGGAGGTAAGAAAATATACCCTTTTTAAAAAAAACTGAATTCATAGTAGCTCCATTTTCTCCCTGATTTTAGATATAAGCCACTACTCAAATAGTGTTCACACTTCAAGATCAGCAGAGGGAAAATAAAAAGCTCACAAAAGGACAGAGTGGGAAAATACCCTCAGAAACAGGAAAGACTAATATAAACACTTGTTAGAATTTTGCAATCAGGGCCAAAATTGACCTGAGAGAATACTTTCAAACTGCCTCTGAACTGTTGTAGCACAGTTCACTTGATTTAGAAAAGAAATTGAATCCCAGATGACACAAAACCTGCTAGAGATGTTTATATCTCGGAAAAGGGAAAACTTTTCCCTTCAGGGCTTGAATCAGTGTTGCTAAATCCCTTCCTCCCATACATCCAGCTGCCATAGCGAGCAACATGTAGCCACTTTCTCTCTCCCCTGAAAAAGCACTTCCAGTAAAAACTACAGCTGAGATTCACTCCATGCAAGAAAGATCCCTTCACCTTCAGGAAAACAAGGTTTGCTGCTGTTTCTTTTAGGAAAACCAAGGCTTTCATCTTAGCTGGAAAAGGAAGGGAAGGCTTGGAAAGAGTACTTAATATGCAAGAAATTACAGATGGAAAGTACTTATTAGATCATTTAGCTCATTCATTTTCCAGTGCAGGATATTCTCTACGGTAATGTAACAGTGATTTCATTGAAGTTACCCACTTAGTCTCACTAGCCAGAGTTTATCATTCCAGGGAGCATTGCACCGGCAGGAAAAATTGTTCCCTCAGTCATCTTTATCAAGTGCTATCCAGAACAGACACAGATAAGGGTTGAACCACTGTGGCACTACACAACAGTGCTAGAAAAAAACAAGGAAGATGTTTTTGATTTTTGAATTGGGCTTTTATCATGACATAGAAAACCTCCCCGGACCATCCAAAGGCAGGTACAAGATGTCTGGGTTAACACACAGCCTGCTGTAGTCAGTGGTCAAGTTAGATAATCTGCAATTTAACTGAAACTATAAAATAAGAAGGAAGGAAAAATGAACCAAAGAAATATAAGGGAAATAATTTTTGCTGTTCACTTTCAAGGTCTCTTCCGTGGTCCATGGGAGGAGCTTCCCATAAACCTCTTGATTGTTTCATTAAAATTCTCCCTTACAATTCTCTCTGAAAACAGCATGGCCACTGGCAAAACTGCCTATCATAATGACAAATATTATGCCATTTTCCCCCTTCATGTCCTCTTTAATTACTTCCTTTATTTATTGACATACTTTTTCTTTCAGCCAGAAAGAACTTTTTCACTCAAAGGGTACAGGCCACCCTTCGATTCTGTTTCTGTGCAGACCCCTAAAAAGTAATGTTCTGGTTACTGACTAGAATGTCTAAATGCACAGTAGTGCAATATTACCCTCCAACAATATAAAATTCTCCCCCAAAAGCGCTACTAATTTTCCAGTTTTCCCCCGCGTGATGAACAAACTCAGACACATTTCAAAACCACAAGCACTGTGGAATTTAAGTGCTTTTAAAAATCTTTGCGTCATAAGAGGGGACTTTCAGTTGTGTAGACCAAGTAAAATGTAGCTTTTCTAGGGTTAGATCTTCATCCTCATCAAGACCTTATTTTGTATTTCCATCAAGTTTCAACGGTTACTATCGAGCCTTCAAATTGAGCTGGCTGCCTAGATCTACTCCACTAAAAGCAGTTTTCCACAAATGATTTTTTCTCAGACATGTAAGTTAAGTGTTAAAACAAATTTACTCCCTTAAGTTGTTGTGCTATTACACAGAAAAAATACCCAACCAACCAACCAACAAATAGGTGAATCTGACAATCCCAATAACTTTTCTTTAGAAGTCCTGCAAACAAAAACTGACACTGAATGCGATTAGAGTTGCCATGTTGTTACTGAAAATCTAGTTTTCAAATATTTTCGGATAGTGCTGAAGAATTTTCGGCCAATGAATGAAGCGTGACTTTAACCCCTAGAAAACAGCCTTCAGTTTGCTGCAGGTAAGGCACAGCTGGGGCCAGCACAGGCAGATGTTTCTTTTCAGGAAGAGCACCTGGCTTAGTGATACATTCTGCAATTTGAGTCTGGAGAGGACTCTTTGCCCTCCCTAACAATACAAAACGAGTTTTCCTTTTAAATGCAAAAAAGTTGGATATTTCTCAGGCAAAACAGTGTTTGGAACATTACATTTCATGACTGCATGCAGATGTAATCTCACCGTAAATTTACAATAGGTTAGGAACTCTGTTATGAATTTTGTGGCTTATCTCTAACTTAAAGTATTAATTGCTTTTCTTGCTTCTGGTTGCATATTGTTAGGAGATTTAAATTAATCCATGTATTTTTTTTTCCACATAGATGGAATGGACTTAATTAATTTTGTAGATCAGATAGAACAACTGAGCTACAAAAGGGGAGAAGCCCGTACAACATCAATCTCAATAAAAGAAATAAACACGAATGAGAAACATCTCATCACTTTGCTGATAAATCCTCCTCCCTGCTTCTAATCTTCAGTAAAACCTGAACAACGTAAAAACTGCTTCAGGGTTTCACAGGGCTCATGGAAGAACATCACATGGCACTACGGTAAAACGGATTCATCTTGACCTCTCCTTTCACAGCCACACATGAAAATACATTCTAACAAACCTCCAGTACATACCCATATTTATACTGCATGCTTAAAGAAGCAAGCTGCAGAGATGGTAAAATTAAGTTAAAACTGATATTTCAATTACATTTCAAGATTATATGTGATCATATTCTTAAATCTTTCGGCTTTTATCTTGCAGTAACAGATTTATAGCACTGATACATTTTCGTTTCAATCAAATACTATTTTGTGTACATGAAATCTGAAACATGATCACTGTACCTTTTGTATAGCCTTGTAAGAGAAGAGCAAGTTGTATAGTGTCAGTATAAGTGCAAAGCAACTAATGAATATGTTTATCCATACCTTTCACATGCAACTAGATCTGTATGTCTCCTAATAAAAGACATTTTATTTGGTTTTCCTTTTGGGTTCATTCTCAAGGTGAAATGGCAGGCCTCAATTCTGTTGCCTGGGATATCCCCAGTCCTTCTCTTGCCCTCAGGGGTCCAGCTCCCTCATACAATATGCCCTGCACCTCTGCTCCAGTTAAAAACAAAGACCAGAAATAGCAAATCATTCACACAGAACTGAATAAACTGTGGGTGCAGACATTTACCACCACTCTCAGCGAAAGCCCAAAACACTCAGCACGACCCAGTGCTTCTTCCTCACCCTCTTGGATCTCCTGAGGCCTTTGGTTGCCACACACACTGCCTGCAGGCATCGAGCAGATTTTCAACAGACCCAGAGCTTCATCCCTCCTCCTGCAGCAGTCCTGAAGGAATATGATGGGCTCCCCCTTGCTCAAGAAAGACTGACATGAAAAGCATCCCAGGGAAGCGGGGGCAGGAGGGGCTACAAGCATCGAATTACTCACTCCACAGAATAGAAAGTACATGGACATCAGTGAAACAGAAGTGGAATACAACAACCCACTGTCAAAATGTCAGGGGAGTAAGCAGGGCTCAGATGATTTTATATCAGTTTATGTAGGCAGCTTGGCAACCTAGAAATACCCAGAAAGCACAAAGGGAATGGGAGTGCTATAAATGCTGCAAATTGGCACATAGTCTCGAGATATACTCACAGTAACTTTTACACAGAGAGAAGCTCTCTAAGATAATTGCAGGCACCACATTGCCTGCTTGCTTCTTGCTCTGTGTTAGAGATTAAAAAGAATTTCAGAGCAGTATAAGTGCTCATATGAACTATCGCAAATAACTTCTTCAAAGTCTTACTCCTGCACTTAGAGCCAAAGATAACTGAGCTTTTATCCACTGAATCATGTTCTCCACAGTGATTGACTCAGGGTTACTCCATCTTTTCAAAATATATCTGCATACCTTAGAAAAAATAGCAAAAACACTCATTTCCTAACATCAGGACCATAGCTAGGCTGCTATCATCCAATGATCTCCATTTGCAGGCTTTTCATGGATTCAGGGAAGCATGTAAATGGAACATTTTAAACATGCAACAGGCTCCAATTTAGTTTTGCCTATGCATCTTTAGCTTGCAGTCACAGCGGTGACCTACGAAAGACCAAGTGAGAAAATCACAGAAGAAACAAAATGCAGCTGGATTGGAGGAAAAAAAGAAGGAGCTTAAATCTTTAGTAAAAGGAAGTTCTTGAAAGCATGTGTGCTTTCTTGTCTTTGGAAGTTCAAGGTAGAAGCCCTACCTGAAAGAAAAAAAAATCCTCAGCAAATCTGTTAAACAATAGGAAAAAGAGACAATCTAGATGTTTTCAGGTCAGATTTAAATTTTATTTTTTCCTCAGTGTTTTTCTCCTAGTAGCATGTATGCATGCACTTAAGTTTACTCAGAGAATAATGATTTTGGAAGTATTTGTAGAACCAGGTCCTTACCATGTCCCACTTTTAAATCACTTCCAAGAACTTTCTGGCATGTAAGATGCAATTATTACAACCCAGAATTGCTCTAGTTTGAAAAAAATACAAGACGAAGACGACAAAATTAATAAGTATTTTGTGCAATAGCATGAATAGCTTTTCCACCATCACTGCAAATGTTCTACCATGAAAACAGAGCAAAGGGAACACACATCAATCTTTCTGCCAAAGTCGTGTCTAACAGAGAGGGCTGCCTTGAGAAGGGAAACATGACAGATTCTTCCTCATCTCCTGCCAGAAGATGCTTCCTGAAGACGTTAATAACATCTACACAATGAGAAAGAAGGAACAGGCCTGCTTTCCAGTTCCTCACACCCAAAAATCACTGGTTCTCCACAGCACTACTTTAACACTGCTCACCATGGCTGACTGGTCTCACGTGAAGTCAGCCCTGTGAGAGCTCTTTAATTTTTTATCCCTCTCAGCAGTGGAACATTAACGGGTGGCAGGTTTTGGGGAGCAGAATCCTGTTTGCACACATTGAGGATGACATGGGGTAGGATGCTGTAATTCTCTCAGCACAATGCATTTCGTAAATTCCACCCACTAAGCGTTGCATTACGGAGTGGCTCTATCAGAGACACAGCCTGTTTGTTATGTAGTTGAGCTTTGCAACCTCATACGGCTATAAAGACACATAAATTTTATTAGAAAAAATAGATTATATGTGGGACCATGACACCACTCTATAAGCTGTGCTATTTAGAATTGAAGTGATAACATATATCAGTGTCATATATTGCACTTCCATTGTGTAGCAAGTTGTTTGTCTCTCTCCCCCTTATAGCCTTACTCTCTAATCTGTACAAATCCTATTGAATTCTACCAATGTCATTTGGATTGCTTGATCTTAAACTCATTTTATGACATAAGCAAATTTACATTCTGCTTTTCATCCCATCTTATGAGTCACTTGATTTTGGCCCTAAAACTAATCCTTGCAGTACAGCCATTAGTGTTTACTCTTATTTAAGAATGTTTCATTAATTTTTGCCAAAGACCTTTTCTGGGTTTCCTTTTTTTCACTTTAATCATAAAATGTCTATCCTACATCTTCCTTTTAAGTACCACTGAGGATTCATTGGGAAAACACAAATATTTTCACCAGCAAACTCTGAAATACAATGGAAACTAAAAATGGCTTTTTCATGTGGGAATACTGACATTTTCACCTTTTACAACTTTTCCGCCACAAATAATTTTAAGTGCATCAAAAATATTACATCCAATTGTTGCAAAGCTGACAGCTAATGCAAAATTACTTATCTAGGTCAGAAAAAAAAAAAATCAGCCATCTTTAAAAAATATCTTAATTTAGGCAGAATTTATTTGGAAGAGCATGGATTTCATACAGTTTTATCATTGCACCTCCCATATGCAGTCTTGAAGCTTTATTATCAGCTCCCTCTTTTTGCACTTAACAGCAAATGAACACTTCTAACTTTAGTATTTTAAAAGATGACAAAGAGCTCTCACCTAAATTTTTTACTGACACTTGGTGAACTTTTCTTTGCTGGCCACAAAAATCCCTCAAATTTAGGCATTTTCATATGGTGGACTGATGGCAATGAAAGCAGTATTTGAACACTCATGAAGACAATAAGAGGTTGGAAAACTGGACCAGTTCCCATGCTGGGTTCTAGGACAGAGGGAAAGTTATCAGAGATGGAAAGAGAATGCATTGACAGGACAAAGGAGAATGGATTCAAGCTGAGAGCAGGTTTAAACCAGATATTAGGAAGAAATTCTTCACTTTAAGGATGGTGAGGCACAGGTTTCCCAGAGAAGTTGTGGCTGCCCCATCCCTGAAATTGTCCAAGGCCAGGCTGGATGAGGCTCTGAGCAACCTGGTCTAGTGGAAGGTGTCCCTGCCCATGGCAGGGGGTTGGAACAAGATGATCTTGAAGGTCTCTTCCAACCTAAATCATTCTCCGATTCTACGAAAAGTTAGAGTATTTGTAACTATCCACAGGTCATTGGATGGCATGAAACTTATTGGGTATTCCACAGTTCTAAGTACCACAGCAAGAAAACCTCCAGATTCTCTTCCCTGGACACTGGGGAATGCTCACCCAAGTATATTGTGCTTTTGTGGCTGACTCCGTTGTTCCATCCCATATGGCCAAAACAATGATAAAAAAGGCATTCTCTGGGAAGCTGCCATCCAGGCTTCTTCCTCCCAATTCCCCAGGATTTTCATGTTAGTTTTCTTCTCCCCCAGACAAGGCTAAATGTGCTACCAGTGGTCTAGATCAATGCCGCCACTCATGCACAGCTGCTCTCTCTTCACCAGTGTCAGTACCATGCTATTGGTAGGGTCCTGTTCCAGCTGTGTCCCTGTGGAACAGGAATATGTGCGTCGGTGGCTGCCTGCTACGTGGGTGCACACATTGTCCATGCTACACCTTTAATGTTACATTAAACTGAGACAGCTGATGACAATTTAGCGAGAATTGCTTTAATGAAGTTAGTACAGAAGTAAACACATGCTTCTAGGCACAACAGAGACATAAATTAAATGGAAATGGATGAGATTAGTATGTTTACAGAAAGAAAGAAATTGGTGAAATACACATTTAACATTTTTATATCCCGTTTAGTGCAGTTAAAGAAGATCTCAGCCCCCAGACACAACACACACAACATTTTAAAGACCATTCTGTTAATAGCTGTGTGTATCTGGCATTCCTTTTCTTTCTTATCTCTCAAAGAGAAAGACTTTCCAGAAACAAGAAGCTGATGGGCTGCTGTTTGTACAGAGCACTATTCTGTGCTGAATGGACACTCACCTGCCAGACCCTTTGGGAATGCTCTAACTGATACTGAGAGGCTCAAACTGGCAGCACAGCATGGCAAAACCCTTTCTGAGAACAGCTGGGATATCACCCAAAGAGAGACAGTAATGCCCTCTGGGTCCTGGAGGATGGTGTTTCCAATACAGGTGTATTTTCCCTGTCTTACAGCTCCATGCAAATCAACAGTGTTATACTGAACATGACTAAGCTATCTTGGTGGGGTGCATTTTCATCTTTTAATGCACACAAAGAGAAATTTTGTAAGGCAATGCTAATAATAAGATGAAATTGTCATGTCTGCGTGAACATCAGCATGTAGTTACAAAGGTGCACCTATTTTGACCTCAGAGTCATGTTGCACATGGTACTCTTTATGATGAATTGCCTTCAATATTATGGGGTTTTTTTCTCCTTCTGTTTCTTTTTCTTCCTGCTGTGGAGTGTTTTTTATTCATTGCTGGTGGCAGGCCTGTCCTCATTTTATTTTTTTCCTCCTGCTGAGGTGCAGTAAAATAAATTAGTTTAATACATTTTATAAAGGTAGCTGGTTTAATTTTCCCTTTGGTACATCTGATGATACAACTATTTTAATAAATCGGTATTAAGATAGTTTGGTTTAAATGTTTCTTGATTTTCTACCCGCTGTGGAGGACGCCAAGTACTTTAGTCAAACATTTTTAGAAGTGCTGGAATCAATTTCTTTTCCCCTCATATTGCTGCCCTGAAGATACACATTTGGCACACTAAGGATTTATTTCTTGAAAATATGAAGCAGAAGTGTAGCCTGGTTGGTTTGATTGCTTTGATTCTAAGCTGTTCAGAGCTTAGAAATAAATTTCAACTGGGAAATACAGTCATTCTCTCAGAAACAGAGCTTTTCATATCAGAATAGCTATATCTAGGTCTAGTCATGACTTTTGTAAGGGTTTTGCTGTTTTTACCTGTTGGAGTGTTATGTACATCGAGAGCAGTAAAAGCCTGACACAGAGAAGTATACAGAAATCCAAGTCCTTTTTCAATGGGGATTTACACGCTTAGAGTAGAAAAGCGAGGAATTCAGGTCTGAAAGCTTTCCAGGTGTCCAGGCAAAATCTCTTAGTCAAGCAGCTCCACGTGGCACATGGTCAGTCACCACTCCGAAATACCCAGAGCAAGTAGTGCTTTCAGTAACAGGGCAATAAACAATACAGGGAGAACTCAGATACGAATCTGGGATAAAGAGTGGTGGCTTCTTGACTCTGATGTGGCTATGAACAATTAGCTTCCATGAGTATTTGCTCTGCAGGGAGAAGCAAGGGTACCACAAGTATCCTACACAGAAATTAATGACCTTTGTAAGGTAGCACAGGAGAAGTATTTTTAAAATACTCTAAAAAGAGCAGAGAAAGAGAAAAAGCTATGGTCTCCTCGAATATTTTTACCTCGAGTCTTTAGATTTGTGTACGTTCAGAATAAAACACACAAAGGCAGCACAGAGCTTTGTGATTCTTTTTGACTAAACAGGAGTGTGCTCTGTGTCACTTAGTGGCCTCATTACAGTTCTTTCTGTGGTGGAAATAGAGCCATCTGTGTGGAAACACAGGTAGTATGGGAGCTGAGGTATATAATATTTATGCTCAGGCTGATCTATAGACAAGATACCCTAGTGATAAGCTAACGGATGTTGGCAGTCTGCCCCCATGCTCCACCAGCATTTAAAAATTAAAATCTGTGACAAAAGAATCCATGAAGAACTGTTACCAAGCAGAAAAAAAAGGAGGTCAAAAAGAAAAAGAAAAAAAAGAAAAAAAAAGGGAAAACCTCCATTTCAGTTCTGCCACTTTTTTCCAATATTGTAGGATAATGTAAAATATGAGATGAGACTATGAAACAAAAGTCTAATAGAAAAACCCTAGAATGAAAACTTGCCTGAGAAAAAAATAGAAAAAAGTTTAATCATGTCTCTTAGCCTAAAAAAAATCATGAAGTTATTCTTTATTTGGATCCTATTCCAACAGTCAAGTCTAAGACACTTGAATACATTTACAGTTGGATGATAGCTACTTAGACATCTAAACCATAAATTAATTGGGATGCAGTCTGAGGTACAAGGTCTAGAAGCAATTAACTGCATCACCAGAGTTCAGTTGTTCTGCTTCTGTCAACACCACTGTTTTTGGTAAATGATGATGCAATTATACAAAACATGCAAAATCATGCATGCAAATACTCAGGACCAGTTAGTGATAAATATTATTCCCATACAGGCATGCAAACATTATGGGATGATTCCAAGTGTAGCCTAAAATCTCGTTATTTAATGATTAGATGACAGCCATGTTTATTTATAAGAAATAAATAATGCCAGACGTGTGTGTGCAAACATACAAATGTCATATTCTTAAGCACTTGTTTTAAATTCTGTAGGAAAAAGATCTCTCTTCCCAAATGAGCAGAGCATAATGACTTAGCAGTTATTTTAGATTCTTTCGGAGAAGTAGAAGGTATTTCTTTCCTGAACATGATTTCTCTTCCCTGCTGACAATCTCCTGAGACATTTTTCTGCTGCCAGTACCAAAAAGTCATAAAGTTGAAAAGTACATTCCAGATTTTTCTATACCATCTGTCACACAGCCCCTGTTCTTGGCCTTCCCTCAGTGTCACGACAAATGTGTAGCACTGATATTTTATAAGAAACTGAACACCCACGCTGTGCTGTCAATATTTTTAGTCTCTTTGGCTTTCTAAGGGAGAGTATGTGGCCCATCACTGCTGTCATCTTCACCGGGGACATCCCTGAACAGTCCCCCAGTGGGACCCTCCTGGGAGGGGCAGGCCCTGTCTCGCAGCAGGAGTTGGTTCAGTCTCTTGTAGGATGGTCCGGCATGGACTGCCGAGGCTTTAAAATTCTGTGTACAGGGAGGAGGTTTGAAAACCGTCAACATAAGCAGGGGAGGATAAGTGCCATTATACTCAATTAATAGCGGATAAATATCACTTGTTATCATTAAGTTTAACTCTGTCTAACAAAAACATGTCAACAAAGCAGATGAGAATTTTCAGCAGCAGCACGTGATGTCTCCAGCTCCAAGTGCATCTCTGATGTTTCAACTCTTCACCTCCTTTCCAGTTCATTCTCCCCTCTACCACTGTTGCACAGTAAGGGAAAAGAAATTGCTTTCTGGCTTCAAGAGGTGACCAACAGAAGCCTCTGAGGCATGTAATTAACATAATCTATTAATGGCACAAAAAGCACACTGCAGATGAGGTCTGGCTTCCCCCAAAGCAGTCAGATTGCCAGTAGTTCCTAAGAGCAATGGAAAGGTAAAAATCCCATGCAACAAACTCTACCCAGCTTCACCAGGTAATCACTACTTCCACCGATGAAACAAATAGACCTTAGTCAGAAATGTAGCATTTGGGGTAATACTTGCATTGGAAGAATAGATACGATGATGTCCAGATGGTAGGGGGAAAAAATACATAGAAAATCTCAGTGTATAGTACCAATTATTTTCCCATAACATTACTTTTCAAAGCACTCTATTTTTCAGCTTTTTTTTCCATAAGTTACCCTGTTTCTCTGAACAAGAATTAGCTCATCCCTGGGCTATGGCTTGATGGCTGGACTAAAGTGTAGTTTTAAAAGTTATAAGTAGAATAAACAATTTAAAAAGAAAAGTCATCTGGGAAACTGACATCTAGGGAACACTCTACTGAAGATCAGATAGCTCAGTCTTCCTTTTGTGAATTCAGTAAAAAAGGTTTATTATGTTTTTCTAATCTGTTCTTCTCTCTAAAGACAGTAAAGGTCTTTTCAGATCAGTGTTTCAACATAGAACAAAATTACCTTAGTGAACAACAGAAAATATGCAAATTACTTTGCATTAGCAAAGCTTTTGACACCAAAAGTAATTAATTTCTTTTTTTTTTTATGTGCAAGTGCAAAGCCAAATCTGAAGTAGTCTTATTTACCCCAGATTTTAAAAATTAGGTGCTTTAAGTGGCACATATGACAGTTTGCTCTGCAATTCACTGGTCACTCTTCATTCTCTATTCTGCCATTCCAGCTAGCATCACAGAGGAAAGAAAATAATTTGAAATTAATAATATTTTTAGATATTTCAAAACACAATTTAGCTCAGTTTTTATCTTTAGTAGTGGTTGAACCAGAAAAATAGAAAGGAACATAACTGCAAAGTTTATCACTCACTCTTTTTACTTAATACTCAAAGGTCACAATTAGCTTATGACAACCAAGGAAACTAATATAAATACAGTTATAAATGCAGGCCCAATTTCAAATATAGGTCATATGGTGGCATCAGTTTGTGCAAATATTTATAACACAACATTTTTTTTTTATGCAAGAAAACAACAAATTTTATCATCTGCCTTCTCAATGCACTGGAAATAATTACATAAAATACACTGATGTCCCTAGGAGAACACTAGAAATTCTTTCTAGTAGCTTTTGTGCACACTTTAGGAGTATTATGAGCACAGATCAGTGACCGTTTACTTAAGTACCATTTGTGGGGGATGCACAAAGTTAGCATCTAAACCAGCAATTGTACGATCGCTCACAAAGTGGATAAACAAATAAGGAAACATAATGCAAAAGGCAAGGCAATTTGTTGGGTTTTATTAGCATCTAGTTCTGTTATTCATTATACCAATGACTATGTCTTTTATTTTTTCAGTCTCTTCTCCTGGCAGGATTACTGTTCAGCAAGAAGAAGCTCATCAAGAGTCTCAGAGAATGGCTGTCAGACAATATAAGATATTTTCAGTCTTCTTATGCAGTAATCACCTTCTCAACTCCTCACCGTTTCTGACACAGAAAATATTTACTCAGATAAGGTTTGCTACTGCAGAGGCAGTAAAAGAGCTCACAAAAAGTTACTGATTTTCTGAGCACAGTAACTCTACAATGCAAATGTTCATCTTTTATTCATTCGTTTTTAAACAACCTCATCCATAACCCCATAATTTCTCTACCTGGGTGTTTCCTATCTACCTGTGCACTTGCATTTTCCCTTGGATTATAACTGAAGGAAAGCCCTTGACTGTGACAGGGTTGCACAGGTTATAAATCAGAGGCTGGTGTAATTTGTGGATTTGCTTGCTTCCAGTGCAGCTAAGGCTGCTTAACCCAGGCAGGCACATCCCTACATTTCCCTTCCTTCAGTCTCTCTCTGCCCCAGGCAGAAACAAACCGAAGATGAATTCCCTGTTTAACATACAGAGATAGGGAAATTTGCTGCTAATTACAGTGGTTAGAATTCCTAATGGGTAGGAGGGGGGTCTCCCGAGACCACCCCATTCCACAGGCAATTCCCTTAGGTTGTTAAGTTTTCCTGCTCTTTTTCAGAAAATTTCTTAACAAAATTACTAGCAGCCTTTATCAAGCTGATATTGTAATTACTTTTGGGAAACAAATGGTATCTGAGGAAAAAGAAAACCACACTTCCATGCTTAATTTAGTAATGGGAAATTTAGAGAGAGAGAGAGCTCTTAATAAATTCTCATCTCTTTCACAAATGGGATGAAATAGGCCACTAAAGGCTTCATTTGGGAGGTTAATATTAACAAGCAGAACTGTGACCTTTAAAAAGTAGAAAAAAAACCCCTTAGTCTTACAAGTCCTGAAAAAGTTTGACCATTCAGAGGAATCTGGGGAAGAGGAGTGTATATGCTCAGCTGTCCACTTCCGGCATTTCACTGCATCACCATTCTTTCCCTCTATAGAAGTAAAAGACTTCTCCTCTTTTCTTGCAGATGCTCTCATTCTGTCTGAAAAGCTCTTTCAGATGATGAATAAAAAACCCCAGTCTGAACTCCAGCCCTAACCTTGCCCTCTCTTCTCATGTTAACGGTAGTGAGTGTGAGGAATTAATTCTTTGTTTTCTTACAAGCCTGGAAAACACTTAATGAGGAAAACTGTATAGTTAGTCTGGGAGAATCAAGCCTATGAGGAAGAAAGGCAGGATCCCACTACAAAGCATAACAGACAAGTTTTATCTGTCCACACATCCTTGGAGTAGAAACCCTACAGATCTTCCCTTTCTTTCCCTCACCTTTGAAAAACTATGTATCCTTTGATTGACAAAATCTGGAATCACTTCCATAACCTCCACCCCTCAATACTTAATGTAGAAGCTTATCAGAGGCTTGTATCCTTAGAATCTTGTTATTATTCCACTTTGAACTTCAAACTCCTGAGTAGTTGATGCTCATCACAGTCATAGATTAAGTACATGAAAATGCGGGCTTCTTACAAGATGTTGCACTTTGCAAACATATTGACTGAATATTCTGTGCTGAGAGTGGGTCTGAGCAGAGCACTAAGTCTCTGATATGAATACTCTGGTTCCCATCTCCTCAACACGAGCACAGTCCAGCACTGAGGGTTTTTACAAAACCCATTCACGTGCTAATTCTGGATGCTCAGACACAATAATTTTGTGAAGCTGTGTTCTGTGAGGCCACGGTGACATCACCCATGCAAACTCAACCACCCTAAAATCAGCTGAAGCTGCAAGCCCTCTTTCAAGAAAGATATTGCTAAGGAAACGCCAAGTGCCAGTTCCTAATCCTTCCTGGCACATATTTAAAATTCTGACCTCAGCAGAGCTATGCTGATTCACAGCAGCTGGGGCACTGGCTGGTTTTAAGAGATACACAGGGAGAACTCTGGTAACGACAACTGCATCTCACTGGTCGTGCTAAAATTAAAGTGGGACCACATAGGAGCTCTGGGAAAGTATTGACCTTACATTTGCAAGTTCACAATGCTACAAAAATGCTGTAAAATGTGCCAGAATGACACTTAATGTGCCAGTATGACAAAATTTTCCAAAGATCCTTAATGGAACTAAGGTACAATTAAACAATTAAAAAGAACTTTTAACAATAGAAATTACCAGCAATAAACTGTCCCACTTTAGGGATTTGTTGTATTCAGAGCAAAATGTTCCTTTTTGTTATAAACCAACTGTTAACCTCTAAAAATGTTGCTTTTGTTAACATAGGAGGATAACAAGTCTGAATTTAGTAGGTCGTTACATAAGTATAACCAAAAAATAGTCAAAGCATTTGCATAGAAAGTCTGGGGGAAAAAATCCTGCACTTGGATATCTACACTGAAAAAAAAAAAAGCACTTGTTTGTAGACACAGAATGTATGTAGGGCAGCAAAGTGGAACATAGCAAATTGAACTGCAGGAGAAAGAGTGATTTTGATCTATTGTCAACACATACTGCAGCTCTAAATAGTGACAGGTGAATTTCTGGAAGCTTGGTTGGAATATGCAGTAATTCTAAAAGTCAGAGATTGTAACACGTTTCCCGAAGTCTTTTGTCTGCACAAGGGGTTGAAATTCTTCTACCATTTCCTCTTCTGCTTAATCTGGAGACTGTGAGATGATTCATTAACAGTCTTCTAATCACTATTTTTTTTATAAAATACATATTCTCTGTATGCAGCTGCAAGTATAGAAAAATTCAAAATAGGGGAAATTAATATTTTTTTGAATTAAAAAAGTTGGGCTCGTGTTTTTATTCACTAAACATTTCAATGATAAAACTGTTAATGCCTTTGACTACTAGGATAATGTCTTTGAATCTCTTCAAATTTTGTCTTTAGAAATTTTCTGAAATGCCTTTGGTATAAGTGAAATTAGCATCCTAAGTGTCTATCCTTGCTTCAAGAGATGAGATTATGTTTTTAAAATAATTTGTGATTTTTAATCAAAAACACTTTGGGTGTGCTCTATCATTTTAGTAATCAGAATTTTACACCACTATGTCATCATTGCCATTGAAAATTATTAGAGTAACATCATCATGGCAAACTGTTCTGAAAGTATGTTCCATTTTAAAAAATCATGATTATCCTTAAAAGTGCTTAAAAATCCTGCTTTACTTTCTATGTTATTATAATATTGTCAGAATGAACAACTTGGAAATGAAAGAGCTGAACAGAAAGAAGCCTTTGTGCATTGTTTAGTTCTAGTGTAGAGGTATTAATGCAGTAATACCTGTCACCACATAAGGAATCCAATGTTTAAGAGTCCTGCCCATCAAGCATTTGTCAAACTTGTGAGGAGAAATAAGGACATGGGGCTGATTTACACGAGTGGAAGGCTGTAGCATTTATGTAGCATCCAAGGTGGCTTGCGCGTGATTTATTTGGTTGCTCCTAGATGCTTCAGATACTACACCATTGTTTACCAGTGGAGACAAGCTTGGATCCACGCCCTTGCCACTTGCCTGCAGAGGAACGGGATTGTATGTGGATAGGTAGATAAAGAGGCCCAAAGTCATTCCTCTGTTTCGCAGGCAAAGTAGAAGCTGTTTCAGATTCCAGTCAGGAACAACCATTTTGCTTTGAGGAAGCCACAACTTCATCATCTCTGCAGAAGGCCACTGTATATTTTATTTAGTTATACTTAAATCCGAATAGTAATATCAATCTGAGTGAAGAACTGAGTATTAAGTGTCCTGGCACAGGTAGTGAGTGAATGGAAAGGGCCAGAGGCATGAAGAAACCCCTCAATTAGTCTTTCTTTTTATAGTCTACTTACCTCCTGTGTAGCCAAATATTGTGTGGCTTACTCAAAAGTGAGCAGAACTGCTCAGCTGACACAAAGCTTTTGCAGTGATACAAGTTTATAATCCACTATTTCCAACGGAAACATTCTATTCTATTCAGTTCTGTTTGTGGTTTTGCTGAATGTGGTTTTGAGGACGGAGCTGCTGAAGTTTCTGCCCTTCCAGTGATCACAAAACCACATCCTTGTCCCTCCCAGGTGACTATTTGAAAATCAAAGATCAGAATATCTCCCATGAACAGAGGGCAGTAATACCACAGAATTGCAGCTACCATGATAAACAAATCCATTTTCATGAACCAGTGTTACGGTTAGCTTGGGCTCGAAGAACTGCTGATGTCACGATTACCTATCACCCATCATGAAAGGATAACATCAATCTCTAATTAGTTTTCAATACTCTCTGAGGGATGAAAGGTGCTATCTAAACCACAAATTTATTCCACCTTAAAAGTATAAGTGAGAGTTCTGTATGTCAGTGTTCAAGCAAATAAAGTACGAGCTTGAGATATTCTTTGTTATCCTCAGTATGGTCAAAAATATTCTTTACTTCTTCCTTTTTCTTATTAATTTTCTGTATAACGTCATCTGGTATAGAATACCATTAATATGCTTAAAACCACATCACATAACAAAGACATGAAATTATCTGGAAAGTAAAGCCAGCATTCAGACTAGTTTCCCAATTAACTAAATAAGAAAATTGCAGATATAAAATCCAAACATTACTCATAGCAACAATCACAAGAGAGGAATGTGAATGAAAGATTAATAAGCTGTACTTGAAGTTACTTTAGAGTGTGTTCTAGATGTAATTTAGAAGACCAAATTTAGGAGCTATCATTGTCTATGCAGTCACCAGTGAGAGAAAAGTGTCTCCAAGTGGCATCACACAGCGCCCTGTAGATTATAAAGCATCCCCCTGTAGATGACAAAGCTATCCCATTTCACCACTGATAGTGCTAAAGACTCTATTCATCACAGCCTTTTGTCCACATTCGTGAGAGTAAAGTGTTAAGTAATACATTAAAATTAATGTTTTGAATATGCCACGTTTCTATGTGTTAATTATTGTCCTTACTGAGTCCCTAGAAAACATTTTTTATCTTTCTCCTTACTGTAACAATATGTATTAAAATATTCCTGTGGCTGAATTGAGAGAAGAGAATCCAGAGGCACCTATTGAGGCAAATAAGGTGCTTCTCATTGACTCTGATGGCATCGGGATCAGGATTTAGTATAAAATGTGATCTAATTCTGCTCACGCTAAAGTCGTATTCCAGCTTATTAGAAAATACTTCTTATTATGGTAAAATACAATTAATTGGTTGTTTTGGTTTTTTTTTCAGTTTTCAAATAGGTGAATATTTTAGTCACCTGTGGTAGGTGTTACCAGACAAACAGTCGGACACAAGTAGCAGTAAACCAAAGACATCTGCTTTATGTGCTCTTCAGGCACTTTATACACTGAGAAATGGAGAGAAGGTGATTGATTTCCAGAATATGAAATGCTATTAAGGAGATTCTGATCTTCATCATGTGACTTATTTTGCATGACATTAAAACAAATAAACCAATCATACTGGGGCTGTAGCAGCAATCATGTGATGTCCATCATAGTAGATGTGAGGTTCCTATTCCCATAGCAACATCTGTAGCACTCACGCTAATCACTTTAAATTAACCTTGATATGAAAAAACGCCCTAGGGGTGATGCTGTTGTTGTGGTAGTTCACATGAGTAGCATGATTTTCTAATAAAACCTCAGAGCAAAAATAAGGGTGATAATGAGATGTCCTGTTAAGACTTTTTTTTTAATATGCTTTAGTTAAACCGATACATTAGCACCAGTATCAGGATAATTATGAGTATCATAGATAATGAGCTGTCTTATTGATCACTGCCCTTCCATAACCCACTGTGGTTAGAGTGTGCACACAAACCAAACAACTTTAAAGGTACAAACTTGACACAGTATCTCAAAACATAATTTTATATTTCTATATGAGAATAAAATGAGAATAAAATAAGACCAAATGTGTCTACTAGTGTCTTTTGGTAAGATCCTCATATTACCTGTACTAAAGCACAAGCCTGTGGGATTTCAGTACAACACAAGAAGTCTTCATATTTTGAGCTGAGCTTCTCTGGTGGGAAGTTGTCAGCTTAAAAGAGAGGAGCATGAACAGATAGTTGCACGTGGTGCTTGTTACTCCTTGAGTTGAAGACTTTTGAACTCTACAGAAAATTTTATAATGAGAATTCTTTGCACACGTGAATATATCCTTACACGAGAAGTATCTAAAGAGCCTTCTGGAAGATGCAGACTTGCATTTATGGTAAAGGTACCCATAGCAGAAATACATTTGGGCTCATGGAGACAGCTGATAAGTGAACTGAACTGTTCAAAATGCTCACACCAGAACTGTTTCAAATGCTAAAATCCAAGGTATGCAGACAGGCTGAAAGCAATAAGGTCCCTCAGCACGCTGGCCACCCTCTGCGAGGGGTGGTGGTATGGAAAGGATCCTGTGAGGCACTTCAGCTATCCCTAGAGATCCTGGAGAAAGGGCTGGAAGGAGCCTACATGGAGGCACCCCTGGGCAGCCCTGCTACAAAACCAGAGCTGCTGTAACCCCAGCCTGGGGAGGTTGTTGGGGCCCAAAGAGGTCTCTGCCTGGTCACAGTTGAGTGAGGCCTCTTCCCCAACCCCAGCCCAGCTTCTGAGCTGCCTTCCCTGTTTTCAGTTTTCTTTCCTGCCTTATAGTTAAATGTTAGTGTTTATTTTATATGCATTTATTGTTACTACATCAAGTTTACAGGCCTGTATTTTGCAGTAGCTTTAAAATATGGTGCTGTGGTATCCTACTGCCTTCTTTTATGGTGACTAGCTTTAATTAGAGAAGAAAAGCAGCAGCGTTATTAGTCTACCAGAATAATGGTTATACTGCTTTCCATGAGAAAATGTAGATACTTACCAACACCAGCTAGCTGTTAGGTTAACAAGGGAATGCAATATAAGGTGGGAGCCTATAACAATTACAGCAATCCAAGGTTAAAATTTTTCTTTTCAGTTCTTCTTCCATATCGCTAGCCTTGGAGCAAGCGAAGTTATTTAATGACTTCTTTTTTCTACCCCAATAATTCCATCCTGTGGAATTAAAATTGATTTTCTTTTAGCTCATGAAGATCCAGCGTTGGCTGTCTTTTCCCTGATGCAAAGCCAAGGGAACGCTGAGGAGCCTGTCCATGAACTTTAGTGGACATTGAGTCAACACGTAAATATGCACCAGTGACAATGACAGAAACAGGGACAGCAGCATTTTGACTCTCAGCAAGGAATCTCAGTTTAAGAAAGCAGTGCCAAAGGCTTTTCATAGTCAAGCTATTGAGAGAGCAAGAGACACGGTGTGAGCTGGAGTTTCTTGTTGTTAACGAACCATCTCTATAGCTTAAAAACACAAACTTCAGTGGTGAAATTACAGCATCAGCAGCAGTGCCCTGGAGCTGCTGCCTGAGTAAACCTGAACTGCCAGCCAAAGCCCCCAACATGCTTTCCTCCTGCTGTGCCAAATGACTGCTGATACAGCTGAACCCTCGCTGCCCAGCCGCAGTGACACGCTTCAAACTCAACATTTTCTCTGCTCCCAGCCTTCCTGGGTCATACAGGGAGTCCCAAGAAACCAAGTTCTCCACCATTAAAGTAGCAACACCAGGGTGTAAGGGGTTTTTCATTCATACATATCTCAGGTAGGAATCTTTTGTGTATCAAAGTGGTTGTGTGGTGAGATGTTGAACCATCATAAATAAATTAGCAGGTCTCCCACATTTTCTTTACTACTTGGAACACCTTGACAGCGTTGATATGCAGTGCTGATAACAACTGCTGATGTCAGATGTGGACTTTTCAATTAAAATGACAAGAGCCTTTTTTATTTCCTAAAAAGCTCCAAAATTTCTGGACTGAAATTTAGATAAGGTTTTGCTGTTTTCATGTACACAAAAGAAATAACAGGTTTTAATTTAGATTCCATTCCCTGGGCATGAAAAATTAAAAAAAAAAAAGTTTGCCTTCATCTGGTTTATCTTCCATTTTATACGAAAAAAATGTCTAAACAGTTTTTTATATCTACTAGAATAATTACAAATCTTAAAAGAAAATTTTCCAAGGTTCAATTTTTGATCCTTAATACACACAAATAAAAGATTATAAAGTTGATATATAAACCAAGCTCTGAGGTTTAAACTGTAAGCTCCGTGGAGCCAAGAACTGATCACATTTATCTGTAAAGCACCAGACATACTTCCTAGTTTTCTATGCACAGCAAAGCAGTAGTGGGATTTTTTGGAGGACTTAACAAGTATGATTTTGTTTTGTTAGATTTCTTCCCTATCAGCTTAAGACAAATGAAAGCTAGAAAAACTCAGTTGCTTCCAGATAACAAAGTACAAATTCTCACAACAACACACACCCATTTAAATAAAATGGTTTTTGAAAATCAAACCAGTTTTCTGTTTGTTTGTTTGAATAAAATGGTTCCTAAGATTTGAACTCCTTCTTCCTGCGTGTGAAGACCAATACCAATCGTACAGAAGACTGTGGCAAAAAGAATAACTGTCTTATTTGGCAAAATTAAAATTACGTGGATGTTGATATGGTTTGCAAAATGATAATACACCAAATTCTTGTTCTTAAGGTATATAAGCTTTTTGTAACATTTTCAATTCTCTGAGCATACAAAGCAGTTGCCTTTCCCTCCTTGTTCATTACCTACAACACGCTTTCTCTGATAGATGACCTTTTAAAAATATTGATAATGCCACCATGGCTATTGTGACCTGCCAGAGGGAGTGTGTAATTTGACAAGAATGAGAGATTTGCCCTGACTGACAAAGTAAATAAATTTCATGAGGAGAACGTGACTGTATGTTTACTTTGGCTTCAGGCAGACTCTTGCATTTCAAGTGAGTGCTGTATGAAGCAGTACTCAGAACTTTTGGCGGAGTTTTTATTGTCAAGTCTTTCCTGAGACTATTGAGTCCTGGAAAATATGTCTGTGCCCCAAACAAATGTTAGGGAATTATTAAACAGAAATAAATTTTAGAAAATCCCTCTCTAAGTTGTGTGCATATTCTGAGTGAATCTGATACTGGAACTGTTTATTTCCTGGTACGTCGGTGAACTGCTTTCAGGTCATTATTTATGAAGCATTAATATTTGCAAAAGATGGTCTCTAGGAAAAATATACGCATTTTTGGCAGCAGAGTGAGAGAAAAGCACACGCAGGTATAAAAACGTAGGACAGAAGAAAATGCAGGTGACAAAATAGGACAGGAAATCATAAACAGCAGTTTCGCACTGATAACTGATGATGAAAATTTACCAGTCAGGTTTCCTTTCATGCTTTTGTCCTGATTCTCTTACCACCATGAAAGTAACATGGGCTGGTAAATGGTTGATCTTGACACAGATGAAATGGGTGGGAAAAAAAGCCTGTCAGGAGTGTCCAGCAACAAAAGTAGATAATTTGTCAAGACAGATAGCACAATTTTCAATAAATACATACAACAGAAGATAAATCTCAGAAGCTTCTATATACAGGTAATCATTTCGAATCAAGTGCATTTAACATATCCTTTCCTAAAATGGGACTAATTCATACTGAGAGAGTAGAAGTTTCAGATCATTACAGTAAGAGAGATGAAATAAAAAGGAATAGCCTCACTTTAAGTCCATCTTTACAAATAACAGCCAAATCATTTCTACATGCTGCTGCTTCTTGCAGCATCAGCTGTGCACCACCCAAGGCTGATCTCTCAGAGATGGGGCTTTTTTAGATAATATGTACTAATAAAACCATTCAACGTTACAGTCAGGCACCAGACAATCTGGTGAAGATTTGATTTCTAGATCAAACAAATTGATATTGCATGGCAATTATTTATGCTTTGTTCTGAACTCTACATGGTGCATAATAATCACATGTGCTCTTGCTCAGTATCTTGTCACTTGAGTTAGTCATCAAAAGGGTGGGTCAGAAATAGTACAGCTAGAGCTGAAAATACATTCATCTGTGTCACCTTCACACCATATGTGTAATTTTACTATTATTTATTCCACTTTTCTAGTTCTTCCTGAAATGCTTTCTGCAGATGTTGGAACTGCTGTCAGGAGAAGAGCACAGCCCAAGATCCTTATGCTCAGGCTCTCCCTCCATCAACAGCCGATGGCAGTTACTACGTACATGCCAAAATGTTCATCTTATTCCTAATGGGAGCCCCCGCACATGTGTTCCTTTAGCTTCACTTTTCTACAGATGCAGTGATCAAAACAGAATCTCAACGTCTGAAACTAATGTAGGAAATAAATCAGGAAGGCAGATGATGAGATAATCAAAGGGACAAATAACTAGGTCTCCAAAATGCTTGAAATGTTTCCCTTTGATATGCCAGTGAGGCCATATGGGGTTGTTCAGCAATTTACAGGCCATTCGTAGAAGAATAAAATTCAGTTTTGAGCTGCTATTCACTGCAAAAAAAGCTTATTTTGTGTATCAAATCCTTTGTTATCACACTGGATAACCAAATCTCCAGAATGTTTTCTATGTTTTTTTGGTGGGCTGACCTTGATTGAATGTCAGGTACCTACCAAGCCTCTCTATCACTCCTGTCCTTAGAAGGATAGGGGTGGAGAAAAATAATATGAATTATAAAACAACTCAAGATAAAGACAGTTTAACAAAGCAAAATCAAAGGTCATGTACGAAAGCAAAGGAAAACTAAATAATTAATTTTCAAACAGAAATAGACAAGGCATATATAACCCCTGTTGCTTTTGAGTACTTAAGATCCCTGTATTTACCCACAGTATTTAGGGTCTATGTGCTTTTATAAACACACATTCTCTCTCACTCTGGGGATGTTTTTTAGATTTGTGTAATTGAAGAATTATCTGTGAACCTACATTTTTGAGATTATTGTCAGAAAAGAAACAGTACAGCACAAGGACCTCACAGACTCCACTCATCCCTAAACAACCCTTACTAAATGTATACACTTATATATGAATTTGAAGGCATAATAGGAAGGGCCAATCCAGTTTTCTACATGTTCAGGACCTCCGAATTAGAAAAAAAAATAGTCAGCCTTAGACTTGGATGAACTGGATTTTTAATTTTCCAGCAATATTAATATTCAGACACTGTAAGAATATTTGACAGAACAGAAAACACAATTCTCATTAGAATTCCATTTCATACAGTAATAGAGAAAGGAAAAATAACTAACATATTCTTTGGAAAGCGTTTTCAAAAGGACTCAGCAGTGGACCAACAGACTCCAGGAGATTTCAGGAGAAGGTTGTTTGGTCAAACCTTAGAAAAAGAACTCACATCACCTTTTTTACCTTCTCCCAGCAACACGTGGGGAATGAAATCCTGGCCCTATATAATGCTGTGGGAACTTTGCTACTGACTTCAACAGAGATAAAATGATTTTTACTGTAGCCCATTTATGCTGATGAAAATGAAACAAATATGAGGAAACTCCAGTTATTCTACTTATTCCTTGCTCTCTTCAAGAGAGACAGAAAATCAGGGCAAAAGGTATTGGAGACTGAATCGAATTGTTTAAGAAATCAGAAGTGTAGCCTTTTTTCCTACTTATAATTCCTGTTTGGCTGTTTTATGGTTTGTTTTTTTATTTGGGATTGTTTGTTTGCTTGGTCGTTTTTTTTACACAAAGTCAAACAGTATAGATGGAGAAATACTTGAATGGTGGATTTAAAGTCTGTTTTACCCCTGCCCTCTCAAAAAGCAGGGACTGCAGGCAGACTCATTGTCTAAACAGAATTGTCACAATGTAGGGTGTGATGAGAAGAATAATGAAGAACACCTCAGGAATATTTCACTATTGTCTGTTTGACTGCAAAAACCTCTTGGACACTCTGCCAGAAAAGGATGGATAAAACTGCCAAGTAGCAAAGGAGAAAGCACTGCTGAAAAGGAAGATTATAGCCAGAACTATCTAGAAAAGACACTTCTGGGAAAAAAGAAATTGAAGTCTGGCGAAAACCCCTCTTAACTCACATTTAAAATTCAATTATGCTACGCAAGGGAAAGGTGCTCCTTTAAGGGGAAGAAAGAAACTGGTCTGTCCCACTGATAATTAGCCACTGATTTTCCCTGTTGCCCTTGTTCAGGTATGGCAGAGCTGCATATCCAGGAGCAGGTATCCAGTAAAGTAAAGAAAGAAGGGATTCCCGCAGCTCAAGACATGTGGACAACCCCACTGACACAGGCTGGTGATCTCCAGGAAGCCAGAAATGTAGCCCTGTGGAGCTCATCAGGAGGAACAGGAGGTGTGAGGTAGCATTAATACCAGATAGTTCATTATCCTGTGATATCTGTCATTTACTGAAAAAACAACTCGTTTGCATAAAGTAGGTTTTCTACCAGCATTCTAGAAGATGGGCAAAATTTGATTTTATAAGGGTTGGAGTTACATCGAAAAATTATGAAGGCTTCTAGCAACTGGCAGAAGAGGAAAGCAGTGACACAGCCGCAAAGCTGGGCCTTTTCAGCACTCTTTTTTAAAAAAAAACTACAAAGTAATCAACAGAGTGGCTCCTAATATCTTAAACTCATTTCAGATCAGGTGTAGCCCAACACTTTTTCCCAAAAAAAATGGGTTGGGTTGGACTGAGTAATTTTTACACTTTATCCACAATATGTCCCATCCTGAATCTAAGAAAATTCTAAATGCACTGTTTGCTTGCACAGGTCTTTACTGCAACATGTGAACTGCAGTTCTGAGGTATCATCTTCCTATTTGTCAAAAGTAGCTAAAAAAAGGAAATACTAACTGAATGTCATGTAGGGTCACATTCATCCTTTATCCCAGAGATAACTGGACTTACCCAGATTTCTCTTACAAGAAGAACTGGCTAAGGCTAGAAATTTCTCTCTTATACTCACAATTTGGGACAAAAAGACCAAGTTTTTTGTCTTTTTTTTTTTGGAAAGGTTTTTTTAAAAAAATTAAAAGTTCAGAAATCTTGCATGTCACAATACTTTGTTCTGAATCAGTTTGGTACCACTGACTGAACATCAAGAGTTTGGTGCTCACATGTTTCTTCATATGCTGGGCTCTTTGATCGAATGACATCTATGCTGCATCATCTTAAGACAAATTAATTTCCCTCATTCAAAGGACAGATGTAGCAGAGCCAGGAACCTCATGCAGAATAATATGGATTTGAGAGCCGCTCACTGGAGACACTCTGGCATCCACCCCCAAAAAGTAAAAAATTGCATGTGAAACTCATTCAGACAGAACTTCTAACTTTGGTTCAAAGAAAAGAAAACAAAACAATCATGTCAAAATTGACATTTCCCCACAGAAAGTATCAACTTTTAAAGGAAACCCAAAATCCGCAGTGGGAAAACACAAGTTCTGATTAGCTTTACTAATTACTAATAGCTCAATAAGTAAAACTGTAAAATACTATACCTTACTTTTGCTTCACCAAAGGTACACATATCTGCATCCAAGCAGATATGTGTGCTACTGACCTTTTATGCAGTCCTAGTTTCTACTGGGACTGTAGAACAAAGTTTATTGATGAGTTTTATATCCTAGTGATGAATTATCAATACAGCAATAGGTATTCCTAGTTCTTCTCTTTAAGGAAGCACAGCTTCACATGACTGTGATTAGAAATGATCAATTAGCCTTTTTTATTTTTTTTGTTTTTACTAGTTTCTAACTTACATTTTAGAAATGACTAGGAAATACCCAAGCAGAACCAGCAAAAATAAGTTACGACCTACACTAGTACTGTGGCTACTTTCAGATTTGTAGCACATGAACTACAAATCTCTATAAGACTGCAAAAGTACGAAAGTATAAAACTGATAAAAATGATTTGTTTTGTTTATTTAGGACGTGAACTCTGTAAATGCCAAAGGAAAATTACCCTTGGTCTATCTATCAAAGGGTATTAGCTATGGGAACATACCTTACTGGACTAAATCCAGTAAAATGATGGAATATTTTACCAGACAGAGTCACACAGGGTCTGGGAACAAATTAGGTGTTTGTTTTTTTTTATATTTTCTTTTCTCTTCCTTCTTTTTTTTTTTTCTATTTCCTTGTAACTCTACGTGTCCACTACCTATGCTCTTATTAGGATAATACCATTTTCTCATTCATGTTACACTGTGGTTTTCATCTTTGTTAGCTTCAGAGTACCAGCTCCACATTTGCCTTCTGGCCATGGCCCTAAATGCCTGTTCCAGATCCTGGGAATATCTGTAAGGCAATAATGCTCTGGCTCTGCCTCCTTTTGTCCTTTCACCCAAGGACCAACCTAAGGAATCACCAACAAGTGAGTTAAACCAATCTTTAGGCTATCTTAAAATACCACAAGTCTGATGAAACAGTAGGGATAAGAGTCGGGGAAGATGCTTTATATTTAAATAAATATAAAAACTGTTAGAAGGGTATTTTGGTATGTTTGGTAGGTGCCACAGTTTAAAAAAAAATCAGGAGAGGAAATCCTGCTTTTCCCTCCCTCTTTCCAGTGGCAGCACAGCAGTAGGACACATGATTTTGCTCAGCTCTGTGCATTCTTTGGACCAAATAAGATTTTTCAGAGAAATGAAAGACAAAGTGTCCTTGCTCCTGCCACGTGTGACAGAGGGAAGCCTCAAGTGAAGTCAGCAGAGGGCTCTGCATTGCTTCAGTAGAGGTCAGATGCAAGATGGTCCACACCAACACTTAAAAAAAATTGTTACAGTATTAACAGTTTATTTCTATGTGTATACATATATATGTAGGGAGGAAGAAGAGAGATACTCAAAATTATGAAGTAAAGCCAATGATTTTGGATGCTGACTTTATTTTGCCTTAATATAAGCTTAAAAAAAAAAAAGGCTTTGATCTTAAAACATGCTGCAAGCCTAAGAGATTTTAATGATTTTTAGACATTCTTTAAGCTACAGGAAATAACTCAGGGGTGTAATATTATACTTCCAATTTAGAAAAACCTTTCCATGAAAATTGTATTTGGGCTTCCAAAGTTTGTTGCCCTGATTTTCAAAGACACTAAACACATGTCTGTTTACCTTGGAGACAGAGGGTGAAGTCAGAATCAGCTATGGGTAATAAGCATTTATGAAGAGCAGACCACTAATTTATATGCCTAGAAATGGACAGCAGTTTAAATTAAATGTAGGTACCAACACTGGAAAATGCCTGCCCTGGATCACAAACATGAAAAAGGCTCTAGAGATCTCATTAACTGAATTGACCTCTTGTGTGCATAATTAGCACTAAGCCCAAAAAAGCCAATAACTACCTTTGGAAATTTAATTTACTAAGGACGATAGATGATGGTTTTGTTATGAACTTTTGATTATTATGAAAACACTGATTGCATGGCCTGTTTCCTTCGAAACGAACCAAAAGGTGACACATTCTGTTGACTTGCTATTATACATTCATAACATCATCCCTCAATTCTGTGTCATAAAGCATTTATGTAGGACATTAATCATGCAAGACCATTAAATTGTTATCTCATTTCAGTGATAATTGTTTACTACTATAAATGGCTCATGTTTTGTTCCAACAGTTGGACTGTGACTAAAATGTATCCTCAGAGCAGCGTTGGCAAAGAAGATTAACTTCTTCAGAGAAAAGGAGTTATGAAAGTAAGGGAGCGTTTTATGACTGTGTATGAGAAAATATGACTTGTAAAAACTTGGTAATTCAACTACCAAAGGAAGCAGTGGCAATAAGAAGCGTGACCTCACAGATATGTGCATCTGATCAAGAGTTCTAGGCAAAGGTTTTTGCAAAATCCTCATATTAATAATGCACCTGGCCCCTTTCCCAAAATATAATGAAGGGGGTATAATTTTTTTTCCTTTTATAATTGCTTAAAACAATGTCAGCTGAATGTAATAAAAATTAATTATGAAATATACGTGCAATTATGAAGAAAACACAGACTGAAAACTAAAAGTCAAGCATTTACAGAAAGGAATGTTCATAAAAAACCAGCAAACCTGCCCCACAGCATAACTCAGCTAATCAGAGTTATGCTGTGCAACACAATGATTTGTCACCTGCTTTTAGATTTCCCTATTGACTCCTGTGTGGAATAAGAATGGGATCAATTTAAAGCAGTCCTTTATTCCCATGGGTGCCATCACTAATGCTGCTGTCTGTTACTGCTTTCTAAATGGAACCCAATGATATATTTTTCTGTAGCAAAGTGTCTACTTTATGAGCATAATAAATAGCAATGGCCCTTTAATGACAACTTTAGCTTTGGCCATTATAGTACATTTTAAGTGCTTAAAAACACTAATGGGAGCTATCCAGTGTTAATTATACTTAAGATATGAGTGCTGTACACAAGAACTACTGCAATATTAAGTAAAACACTTCTGCTAATCCTAATTATAGCCTGTATAGAAAAGATAAGAGAAATCAAATGCTCCTTTACAGCAAGTTCCTAAAATAGCAGAGACAGGAAGGACAAATTGGCTGGAAAAGCACTGGAAGCACCTTCTAGCATGAGGCTTGATCCTTATTTACACCATTTATATAAGCAGCTGCTTGTGCAAGTTCTGCTGTGCGACCAGCCCTGTCATCAACCCTGTACAGGGCAAATCTGTGCCCTGTTGGAGCCAGCTGAGCTCTGTATAAACATGAATTAACACAGACATTAATCTGAAAGAGCAGGCTTCAGACTTGAAGGAAACAGGGATGAAGGGCAGGCTGAACAGACCAGTCTAGAATCACCTTGACTAACTCTGTCCAACTCTGGTGCCTGAATTCAGAGGGAAGTTGCTGGGCTAGATTTCCAGGGATGATGCAGATTTTCCTGCAGCAGCTATTCATGCCTATTTATCTCCACTGGAGAAATCTAAGATGACTATGCTTCACTATAGACAATTTAACAAAATGCCTAAAACTGGGTAAGGGATTGATTGGGCCTAACAACTCACAAAAAATAGTGCTCACATCTTAGCTGAGTGTTTAAACACAGAGAACTTCTCACTGGCTTACAAAAGTCAGTGCATATTTTGACTTTTTGAAGCATTTCAGCAGGAGCAGGAGGGAGCAGAAATCAGAAAAAAACTCTTGAAAAATGCAATTAAGATTAATTCAGACGAAGTCCACAAATACTTCAGACTTGATCTCTAGTCCTAATGTTGTTCAAATTACAATGTCTGTATGATAGCACTGGTCTTTGCTTGTCTGTGTTTATGGCAAGTGATATAGCCATACAGAGAAAATCATAAACCCTCTCAGAAGGTCATGGGCATCTAACAGAAATAATTGAAATGCACAGAAAAGGAACATGTTCAATCAAATAAGATTTTAATTAAAGAAGATGTTAATGTTTTGTTTTTTAATTTCAGAAAGTTCAGTTTGATAACTTAGTGTTTTAATACATTTATTTCCAGCCAGTGGAAATACTTCCAGCCAGAGTTGATGTCATAAAGAACACAACTTAGAAACTTATCCTTAAAGTACTCCGCACTTTCAGCTACTTTATTAATTTGCAAATTAACCAGGAGAGAAAGTGACAAGAGACTCCAGCATACTAATGAAGTCCTGACTGGGACACTAGCAAAACCAAACCCGTCCCTCATCTTTATCACTCAAATATAATTTTCGTAAACTCCATTTCTGTTCAGACTTGGTAACAGCTCTATCTTGTTTACTAAGTCCATACTCAGCACTTAGAGTTACTTTCAAGACAACAGTCCCTGTTAGTCTTCTTATTTTACAAAAGTTCCCTGAATTTATGAGCAGCTTAGTCATCAGGATGAACTGGGACTTTGGTTTCAAAATTAAAAGAGCAAACAACATAATCTTCTGAAAGCAACCGTGTTGCTTGAAGCTAGGTCAGTCATATTTTTATGGCTGCAGCTAAATGCTTCATCTACAAGTTTGCCAGCACTTGCTTGAAGGTAAATTACTGAAGAAGTCTTAAATTTAACTTCAAATTAGCATGCATTAAAACAAAAATTTAAAAAGCAATGAAAATGTGTCTGCTACTGATGGTATCTAATTACTGCAGATATAGATTGTGGTTTCCTGTTTTGTAGGTTTTTATTTCTCCCACTGTTCCCACTCTGCCACTTCAGAGCCATGGGAATGTCTCCAACATGACGCTTTTTAAGGGAAATACAGCCAGAGCTAAAGAGAACGATGGTCACATGCTGAGGTAACACCTGACAAGTTCAAGGCTGCAGGACAAAAATGAATCCCCCGCAGCCAGAGAATCATGAGAGACCAGTAAAACAATGTGCAACATGAAAAGCAGCAGCTCTGAGGAGGGCAAAGAGACAATCAAGACAGACACATGTTTTTGTTCTTAGTTTTGGCGATGTCAATCACAATACCGACCTCCTGAGTAACGCACTAAAAGTCTTACAGAGGATATGTTACTGTTTTCATTTAAAGCTTTGAGTACAGTTTGAATCAGCCTCTTGGAGACAGAAAGTGCTAAAACATGCTATTATTCTACATAATAATAATAATAATAATAATAATAAAGTTCCAATATCTTGCAAAGATTGTATCGCATCAGCCGTGATTTAAAACTGAAAAACACTGCATCTGTTTAGCATCTTGCAGATTTCTTCACACTGAGCATTCGAAAGAAGTGTCCTTTGAAGAATCCTTATCAACTTAAACATGAGACTTCCATAAACTTCAAAACAGTAAAAGCTGTTTTTCTTTTGCCATCTTTATGATCTATTTTTTAAATATACTTGCTTCCTCTTCAGATAGTAATAGATTTATTTTAGTGGTTGAGCTACAGCACAGAAAAAGGTGAAAATATTTTGACCACTGAAATTTGATATTTCACACTACCTTGATAAAATGTCAGAAATCATCCTCATAATTTGTAATCCATCTAGGACTATTTTTGTAAAGCCTTTTTGACACGCAGTTTGTTACTGGTCTAGTAATTTCTTTGGTACTATTTCTGCAAGACTGTCAATATTTATTTCGCCACGGTTAGGTAGCTCTTCTTATAAATATGGAGAATATATGTCCATTCCCTAAATTGACATTGACAATCCATAATATTTAAATAGAACTAGCATCACCAATTTTCAGTGTAGAGTATATTCAGTGAGCCTGCTGCAGAATGCACAGGATTCAGGATAATTAGCATATGAAGCTACTCTTGCCATTTCGCTCCTCTATTTATATTAGAACTCATTACCGTGCCATCATATTTCAGAGGTAGTGATGCAGAATTTGGATTTGACAACGATTCACGAATGAGCCAGCCAGAAAATTACCTGTGGGGACTCACAGACCTTTCTATAATATCTGCCCACCTGGTCGTTGCTCCAAGTAACTGCATTTTCATGTCACTCATGGGTGCTGCCCATAAGTTGGAGTGCCAGCTGATCTGCATTGCAAATGGTACAAATTGTTTCATTCATAAGAGATAGAATTCATCCCGACAGAGTCAAAGGAGCCAAGGGAGCAGGGGCAGCCCCAGCCTCCACCTGTATCCTTACCTAGCTCAACAGGGCTGTGCCATAGAACAGAGATTGGGCTGGCTGGACGCTGTTCCCCAGGGCCCCTGCATTTATCCCCTTCTCTACAGGTGTTGGTAGGTGCAAACGGTGCTGGTAAATCAAGGTAACAGATCAAAACATGGAGGTTCTTCAGAATTTTTAGATATAAGAAAGAAATTCTTTATGGTGAGGGTGATGGGACACTGGCACAGGTTGCCCAGGGAAGCAGTGGATGCCACATCTCTGAAAGTGTTCAAGGCCAGGTTGGATGGAGTTCTGAATAACCTGGTCTAGTGAAAGGTGTCCCTGTCCACAGCAGGGGGGGTGGGATGAGATGACTTTAAAAAGTCCCTTCCAACCCAAACCCTTCTGTGATTCTATGATGCCAAGTTACAGCTGCTGGACTGCAGGGTCAGCAGTTATTTATCACACTGGGGATGTGTACAGGCATACAATCAGCTTCTGGGCATAATCCTAAATTAGGAGGTTCCTGCTATCCAAGGTCTTCCTTGTTCCATTCTCAGTCTAGGGTTGTAATTCATCATCCTTTCAGTTGTGTCTAACCGTTTGCAGTGCTGAACACTAAGCTGAGTAATGAATATCTATCCTGTAACTTGCACATACACACACACACAATGGCATTCTGGAGGATTATATCTGTACACATGACTTCAGATTGTGAATTGGCACAACTGAAGGAGGGGTGAACTGTCTAGTCAGGAAGTGCACAGAGAGAGGGACAAGATGCTGGCTTTCAAACTAGAGAAAATGTCTAAGCAATCAGTACCTTCATAGAAGGATGACAAGAAAATGAGGGAGGCAGAATCTACCAGGGACTTAAGGGAAGAACACAGGGAGTTTCTTGTAACACTGCAGATGCTGGTGAAGGTAGACTTGAAGTTTCTGAAAAATAAGACTTCTGTCCACTGCTTGTTTAGACTAAGATCACAGAAACAGGGCTCATTGCAAGTTTCTTGGAGTAAAGAGGGGTCCCAATTATTCCTAACTTCTGTTTTCATTTTGCTTTGTTTGATAGCACAAAACATGTGCTATCAACACATGTAGGAGCTTACTTAAAAATAACTCATTGAAACAGGCAGAAATATAAGTTATCTCCACCTGATCTACAACATCGCATGATTTTGGTGTCACTATCTTGGGAAGAAAAAAAAATCTGCTTTATTTTGTCCTACCTCATATACTTATCAGTCATTACACCACAACATTGGAATCTTGGTAACACTTCCCAGGCACAAGAAGTAAGGCTTTCAAGCATGCCCTTCCCAAAGAAGCCATTTCCTTTGGAATAGATAAGATGTGATCTCAAACTGCATATAAGCAGTTCAATTATGTTGGCCAATTTCAGGAACAGCTTCTCTTTTCTAGGACAATTCCTCTGTTGAAATGGTGGAGCATTTATAGCTTGGGATGGAACTGCTGAAGGGATGTGCCTACACTGCAGGTCAATAGAGGACTTCACTCTTCAGTGCCATCAATCTTGCAAGGATTGCATTTACTTTACAATTTCATGGAAATTATGGACTGAGACCTCTTTTGTCTGGTAAAACTTCTGTGCCAAAAGCATAATAACATCTATGAGGTGTTCAGTAATAACATCTATGAGGTGTTCAGTGCACTCAAGTGTCTTCCTCTGTCCAAGTCAACAGCAGTTTCTGGCATTGAGCACTACACAGGAATTTCACACCATCTTAAGATATTCATTCTACACAAACAAATCTCAGGCTAAAGTCTTCCCCAAACAGAGAGAGCACCACTTATCTCCCTCATCTTCTCCTGACCAGTGATACTCTTGGGCTCAGTATATGTTATGAAATATCAGAGAAGTCAGTTTGAGAATTTGCAAATTATATTTGAATGAGAATCCTAGAAGGAATTATAATGTGGCAGGCAAACATTCAAGGGAATGACCACCTCTCTCTCTCTCCATTTCAGACCTAGATTTTATTCTAAATAAGTCTTTTTTCATGCCTAAGATGCACAGAATTCTGGTGGGATGTAATTAGTGAATAAGGATTTTTGTTAATATAGGTTACCTCAGAGTCAATGATATCACTATTTTTTTAACTGCTATGAAAAAAAGAAAAAGGTAGGCTTTCTCCCCTAATTATCATATGGCTACTGACACACGCAATAGCAAACAAAAATTAAATCATTTATTTTAAAAATTAATAATAAACAACCCTCCTCTGAAGGGGTCATGTTAAAGCACATTTTAAATATCTGCTTTTTTATTCTAGGATACTGTAGAACACTATAGACTTTCTCAAGTTGTCATCAGAGAAATGTGTCAGAGAGCCTCCTGTCCTGGAACACAGTGCCAAGACCAAAGCATGAAGTCCATATTTTCTTGGGTTTATACTTTTCCAGTCAGTAGGTTTCCCAACGAGGTTGGTCCTTTGCGTTTACAACTAATTGGCACAGAAGTTTTGGCATTTCTGAGTATTAAAGGCACTATTTTCTTGCTTTTGTGGCCTAACCTTGAACACCTTTGAAGTACTTTATATCAAAATACTACTTTGTTTGCACCAAATTTGGCTCCCAAAATATGGCAGATGATGACAGAATTCTGGACCCAAGACGCAAAATTTTGTAACACTTAATGCTCACTTTTAATTTTTTTTTTAATAAAGAATGAAAAGTAAAAGACTATTATAGACAAGAGTGTCACATATTACACATTAGTACAACACACTATTGCTAACACATTGAATGTATGCTTGACTATGATGTGAATATTGAGTAATAGCTTATCAAAACTTAGGTCAAAATTTTTACTAAACCTTTAAAATTATTGATTACCACACTTTTGAAATATACTACATTCAAAATTTTGAAACTATTAGGTATAGAAGTGGGACCACAAATTAAATTCACACAACAAAAAAAAAGAAAATCAATGAGGAATATTCTCACTTATGTGAAATCAGTCAAAATGTCCACCTTTTCAATGTTGTAAGGGGGGGGAAAAAAGGAGTATTGGTTTATCATTGCAAACTTTCATAACCCTAAATCAGGATCAAAGAATGGCTGATACTGGATAGGACATCTGAAGGTCATCTCATCCAACCCCCACTCCATTCAAGCAGGGCCACCTGCAGCCCAGGACCTTGTCCAGGTGGCTTTCCAGTGTCTCCAAGGATGGAGACACCACAGCCTGCCTAGGCCACCTGTGCCAGTTCTTGGCCACTCTTGGTCACAGTGAAGAAGTGTTTCCTTGTGCTCCCAAGGAATCTCCTGTGCTTCAGTTTGTGCCACTGGCTCTGGTCTGTCACGGGACAGATCCTGGCTCTGCCCCCTTTACACATTCCCCTTCACATATTTATACACATGAATAGGTTCTATCCTGATTCATCTCCACTCCAGGCTGAACAGTCCCAGCTCTCAGCCTTTCCTCATAGGAGGGGGATACTCCAGTGCCTAAATCCATGCCCACGGAAAACACAACATCCTTGCCTATTCAAATTTCCATCTGGATTACATGGAACTGGCCGACTGACAAATTTGTTTACAAGGATGAAGCTGTAATAAAGTCATTATTTACAAACTAGTTGGACCTGCTCCTTCTTACTCAAAAAGATAATTGCAAGGCCTGATGATTAATTGTTGTTTCTATTCATACGAATGTAAATTGCTAGGGTGTTTTTTTCTCTTTTTAGAGTCTTACAAGTGGAATGTGGACAACCTTGTGTCTGAGAGAGATCAGAAGCATGAAGAGAAGAGCATGAAGCTCTCATCTTGTCTAATATACTTACTGTGTTCCAGCTAAGCTGACTGAATTTTTCTCTGTTGGCATCAGTTTACATGAGGAAACACCAGTGTGTCCAAAGAGCATCACCAGCTTTCAAAGATTTGCTCAATAAGCCTTTCAACACTCTTAAATATCTGATATTTGTATTTTATAACAAAGATCATAGATGATAAGCTTGAACTGTTATACTGTTTATTCGTTCAGAGCTACAGAGTTAATGAATTTCCTTTTTTGTCTAGTCCCATCATGTGTCCCCCAAGGGAACTGACCGTTTCATTTCATGGCAGGTAATGATTTAACTGCTTGCTGTATGTTTGTTGTGGTTTTGGTTCTGGTTTTCTCCTATTTCATTACACTCTGCGATGCTGTGTCTTATCGAAAATCCTGACGATCCCCTGAGCTGAAAGTGATGGAGCCATTGAGAGTCTCAAGGCTGAAGCCGATAATGGATGAACCACAAGAAAAAGCTACTCTGGATTTTGGTTATGAGGAGCACTTGAGAGAGAAGACACTGGTCTTAATTAAATGTTCATAAATATCATTAAATACAGACAGCCTTTTCAGGAAAACGAAAATAAGCATTTTTTAAATGTCTGCTCCCTGATTGAAACACATCTATATATTTTCCTTTTTTTATAGTTTAACATCCTTTTTCCTCCCTAGGGTGTTTCTTTCTAAAGCTGTGTTGAAATAGCCACACCAGTAAATTGAATAGATTCAAGGCATTTCTATGATAGGAAGGATATTTAACATGGCAAGGCTTTTCCTTGTTTTATAGTTTTAACAGGTTCCTTCCTGCTCACCAAAGCAGAGCGAGTTAAAATGAGGAGGCTGTATTGCCACTGGGCAGCATTTGACCTCTGAAGGCACTAGGAGGTTACAGCTGCCCCCAGTCTGTGTTCTGGGACATCCCTTCCAAAAATCCAGAGGTAGGACACATCATCCAAAGAACTTCTGATCCACTTAAATTCCTGAGTGGTCTCTCACTCAAAAAAAAATTAATGGGATTTTTGCTCCTAAGTGATTAAGAAACATTTGAAAATGAAATGGAAACCCTGCAAATTTTTTTTGGTTTTTTGTTTGTTTTTTAATAATAATTTGCACACTGGTACCTTGCATTTCATATTGCAGATGCATTTTTCCCTTTATTGTTGGTTGCATGCGCCAGGGGAAAACCAGGTTTTTTGCTTCCTATTTCAGGTCACATATGGGAAGTATGGCTATTGGACAGTTTGGCCAACTATTGAATTAAGTTAGATTTTTATATATACAGTTTATTTATATGTATCAGGCATGACTACAAAAGTAATTGCATGTCACAGGCTCCCCAGGGGAGCAGTCATGGTCCCAAGCCTGACAGAGTTGAAAAAGCATTTGGGCAATGCTCTCAGATGTGTAGTCGGGTCCTTGGGGTGCCCTATGCAGGGCCAGGAGTTGGACTTCCATGATCCTTGTGGGTCCCTTCCCACTCAGAATACTCTAGGATTCTAAATGTTCCTATCGTAAAACAGCCTTTAACCTATGCTGGGAAAGAAGCTTTGCCAAAGGCATCTGTTTTCTAAATAACTTTTGTAAAGCTTATATATATGGGCACAGAGCCAAGACAGTAAAACACACCGTGCCTGCCAGACCATGCAAACAGCACTGCCATCATTCTCACAGTCCAACAGTTTTGTTTGCTTTATGAACTCTGCTAAAAAATTACAGTTGTGGTGGAGAATGGATGGATGGATGGACGGATGGATGGATGGATGGATGGATGGATGGATGATAAGTCTATAGATGGACAGCTAGTGGCTAATGGATAATACTCATCTGTAATGGAGCTTAGACAGCATTTTAATAAATCTGTAGTATGCAGAACCTGCCCATTCCTGAAGGAAGAGAAGAAAACAATCCAGTGGCACGTTGTCATAAGTCTGTTGAGGTGGAACTGAATGGAATGGTATAACCGTCATGCACTGGGCAGACTGTGACAGGTTACAGACAGTCGATAAAATGAAGTTTTAAATAAAAGAGCAACTTTGTTCTATTCTATCCTGCAATTAAAGCCATGAGGCAAAGGAAAGACCATTTTGATTTCCACTCTTGTGATTCTTGAATGTATCTCTTCATTGTGCTGATAAAACGCAATGTGTTATATATTTCACCATGACAAAATATAATTGATGTAATGAACAGTTTTAAATTATTGCTTGTATAATGTATGCTTTTAGCAGAAGTGTATTTATTATTGTAAAATTTCTGAAACTTGTTCTAAATTACCATGAAAAGCACCAGAGTGGAAGAAAAAGATTTGTCAATGACAGGACCAGTTATTTGAAAGATTTTAACTTTCAAGTCAATTTCACAATACTTTTAGCTCCCATCTTTTTTTTCTTAGGGGGAAGGGGAATAAAAGAGATAAGAGAAGAGAAATACCCATTACATTTATGAAACTAGATAAAAGCAGCAAAAAAGCGGAATGTTATATGTACTAGCAATAAAAATTTAGAAGTGTGTAATTTCATGAAAACAGCATCTGTAAAAAAGAGTAAGATGTAGAAAAGATTTTCATCACCAATACCAACATTAAAAAAAAAAAAAAAAATCAAGCCTCTTCCAAACTAATTAGACAACGTTATCTTTTACATTCATAGATGTGTCTGGCAATGACGCATTATGGCTCAGGCTTAAGCACTGGATCATTAACTGTGCAGAAATGTTACATGCATTTGTGTATACAAGATTAAATGCTATACACTCCTGCAATGTTCCGTATTCTATTCTATCATTTTAGCCGCTCTTTTATCTCTCTGTCACTTTCAATGAGCTGTAAATTTGATAGCATGTTTACAGATATTTTTCTTTCACTGACTAAACTACCAAAAGCCTGTGTGATGATTGTATCATTTCCTTGGCCCCTTAGGATTAGAATGTGCAATGTGCAATGCTCGAAAATGCATTTGTTTGGAATGCCTACTCAACATATTCTGCACACCTCTTTGGTCTCCCTTAGGCATCCCCACACCTCCCAGACTGGTTGCTCTTGACTGCAACAAATAAAATAAGACAGAAATCCATCAAAGATCATTCCCACATGGAACAGTATTTCAGATCAGGCTGAAATACAAAAGTACATAAGGGGAAAGAAGTAAAAAAGAGATTATGAGAAAGCTTTTCCTAAAAGCTCCTAAATGCTCTAAGAAGTGAAGTGGGCATTTTAGAGATGATTTCCTGGATATTCTATCCAGAGTCATCATCAGAGTAGCGATGATCACAATGTAGTGATTTAATAGTTGTAATTGTATATAATAGTAGTACAGAATACCGTTTTTCCACTTAATAGAAGAAAAGAATCATAGACTATGCAATGATCTACAAAATCAAATGACAAATATTTACAGAACACGGAATGGAAGGATGTTTTACCACCAATTTTAATGTTTTGCTGACTCCTGAGCAACTCAGAAATGCAAAGCAACACCAAACAGCCACACACAGAGCAAATGATTACCTGGGAGACTGAGATTGCTCTACTGAGCAACCTGGTCTAGTGCAACATGTCCCTCTCCATGGCAGGGGGTTGGAACTAGATGATCTTTAAGGTCCCTTCCAACCCAAGCTATTCTCTGATTTTATGATGATTCTATTACTAACTTTTTCACTTTGTCCCAGGATATCCTGTGGTGATTATACCGAACAAATCTAGGTTCACATTACAGTGCCTCTGCAGCAAGGAACAGTAATGCCAAAAGAAAAATAAAATTACTATCCCAGGTCTCAGAGAAACTGCTTCCCAGCCCAGCCAGAACAATTAGAGCCTTGAGAGTGTGAATCACCATTTTCAGACACTATTACTGGAAATAAAGTACTTTTCTGCACAGATCACCTCTCTTCCCACTAGTGACTGATTACAGGACCAACCACAGCAATTCATTATCTGGAAAACAGATAACGGAAGGGTATTTAAAGTACTTTAAGCTGTTTTTTTAATCAAATTTAAAGCTGAGAATTAAAGAATCAGAATTATACCACTAGGCAGATTCACAGACCACCAGAGAAGTCTCCAGGGAACAGAGAGTTCGCCCTTGTTCTGGCAAAAAGCGAGACAGAAGAGAGTAGAGTGACCACTGGAAAGATTTAAAGCCTGAATTTATCTTACTATGTGCACTGCAGAACAATTAGGAATCTGTGAAACACTAGGGAGAACAGCAGAAAATCATATCTGTCTCGTACAGATTCAGCAAGTTAATAATAGGACAGGTACTATTTACAAGGAAAATGTTTACATTTTAATATTTTCATGTGTATCAAAATATAAAGCGTTTAATCACATTTAGATTGGCTGCAGAAACAAAGCTCATTGCTGCCTCCACACACAATCTACTTTATCCAAGCTTCAGTTTCCTCCTCAGTGATTAAAATGCAATGTAAAGGTATGTCTGTGCACATTTAAGAAGGCTTCCTAAACTAATCCCTCTGGTTAAAAAAGTACCATTTGTTCCTTTTGAAACATTTTGAAATAAATTTTTAATTTTGAAAGAGACCTGTTAGCATTATTGAATCACTGACTCTTTATTATAATCAGTAAACTTTATGGGCTAACACCAGACAAGCAACAAAATATAAGCTATTAAAATTTAACCCACCTAATAGTGCTTTCCCACATACAGCCAGATCTTACTTTCACTGGATGACCTGATTCAGACCTTGTTGTTTTCTTGGTACTAAAATGTGTTAAAAGGAATCCTACAGTCAAACAGATATATAGAATAAAATTAATGAAAATATTGTAGACCAGATTTTTTAAATGTTAGACAATGTAACTAGAATACTTCTGGCATCTGCAAATGGTCCTAAGACCACAAAATGAAGAAAACCAGCTGTTTAATACAGATTTTTTAAATATCCCTGTAGACTAGGTAATTCTGAAGGTTTTGAGTATTAAATTATGAAAAGATTTATAAACAATTCATCTCATTAAGAATTCTTTGCTGACGAGGAAATTTAGTTTTCATCCCCTTAGATTCAAGATCCAACATTAGGGAGAGAAAAAAATAGTGAGTTTTTCTGCCTCACATTAAGTATTTCAAAATATGAGCTAGCAGTGAAAGACAAGGCACATTTATTTTGTATCACTGCATTTCTCTGTAATTATGAGAAGATATGGAGGAAAAGAAAAAGACAGTCAACTCTGAAAGTGCAGACACTGTTAGGAAAAACATAGGGCTTCTGCTTGTTTAATTCTTTCAAGGGTTGATGAATAAGGACTAAAAGTAGAAGACTTTCACCGATTCCAGAGGTAACACTGATGAGAAATACATCATGATGAGTGGATACATCATACATGCTCATTCTGTGCATTGATCTGTCTTTTTCACACTGTCACATGAAGAGTCTTGGAAATATTCCTTGCAGCGTAACACATTATGTATTGAAGAGCATGGCTGGTTTTCCATTGCCTTGTGTTACCTATGATTAAGAATGTTTAATACACTCCCAAATCGAGTATTTTACAGATAGAAATCTTAAAAGCTTAAAAGAATAAAAAGCCTGGGAAATGATGGAAAAAATCAATCCAAAATGATAGAGAATTCCTGGCTTTGGAATGTAAACTTTAAAGAATGCAGCTGTGAGGAGATCTATGTTTGTCCGAGGGAGGTCAGGCAGTTGTGTGAACCACAAGCCTGTTTTAGTACTCCAAAGAGAACTTGAACAAATACAAAGTTTCGAGTGCCCCAATTTTCAGCTAAAGAAGTGAGGACTCAAAAGTAAATGCTCTGTCTAGATTTATCCAAGTAAATAGGTTCATGGATTTCGCACTACATTCATAATTCATTGGCATTTTACCATTGTCAGCAGTTCATTTTAAATGCTCTTGCCATCTTTGAAGGACCAGCCAAAAAAAATCCTCTTCACTAAGAAGACAGCTGCTGTTTAATATAGTTTCTAGACTAGCTAAGTGAAACTATTTTTTTTTTCCTGTATAAGCTGTAATTTCCTATAACAACTTTCCTCATTTTACTCCTAGGGCTTTGGGATTGGGAAGTTTGCTAATTTTTAAGGCAGATCTTAAGTATAGGACAGATTTTCTGAGTTCATAGACCTGACATGCTGCTGCACTTTGCAAAAAGAATTATGATATTTCTGACATGTACACACAGCAAGGCTGCACGTTTCACAAAGTTTGTAGATTCAACATTCAGCCCTAATTATTACCAGCCTTTATTCCTAGACAGGAACATAGTACCTGCAGTTTCTGCTGTCATAAAGTGCTGAGTAATCTCACTTTATATTTTCTGATTTACATGTTCACAACAGTGCAGGTAATTGTACTTTGATTAAAACTATGAATGTAGCACAGAAGCCAGGCTGTTCTGATTTCTTCCAGACAGAAATCTCTTTATAATACACTGCAATAATACCAATATAATGCTGAATAGCAATGAACTGGCAAAAAGCACGGAGAGAAGTTTGCAAACACCAGAACTTTACGACTTTTTTTTTTATGCAACAATCAAATTATTTTTTTCCCAAACAAGAAAAAGGCACAAAATGACAGGAACTAATGTTCCATACAGTGCAACTTCTTTTCTAATGCAATAGTCACTCAAGGCATTTAAATGTACGTGATATGGAGCAATTATAATAGTTATCTTCCCAAATCAAGGCAGTTAGCGTTTAAAGGCCATCCTCACTAGAAATTGCACCTACCAATTACCTTCAACAGCCTCTCCAAGACCTAGCCAAGTTTTGGGTGCACTGACCTATAAAACAAGATACATAACTTCTGTACTGTGGGGAGATAAAATAAGAAATTAAATACCCTCTGGTTGGCAAATGTTTAAAACAGGTAAAGGAAGAAGGTGCTTTAGCCTTTATTTCACTGGAATTCAGTGACTTTTTTTGTGTGGAGCCAATAAGGAGGAATTTGAGCCTTTCATCTTTCATCCAACATATTTCTTTCTAGTGCTACTACCACTTTGGTATCCATGCAGATTTTAAAACACAACATGTACATTCCCCACTAAAAATATTAGCATTCAAGGACATTGCATGGCTTTGAAAGAGCCTATGTGACATTTATACAAAGGATTTTCAAAAGAAGACTCCTAGTTAGTTAGAATTGAAATATTTGGGCCTGATTCACAGTTTCCCATGGATTGTTTAAACTGACATTGTTGTGCACTGCTGAAGCGATGCGTGTGGGCCTTTGTGTAAATGACAATCAGCCTCATATTTTGCCTAATGATGTGTTTATTACACATTGCCTTCTGACATTGTACATTTCTATACTGAACTAAGAGGCTTCCTGCTTTTTGCTTTTAATCCAGGGCATGAAGCAGTACGTGAAGACGTGAAAACTGTTCATGCAAAATTAAACAACTGCAGCTTTATGTGACAAATAACATGTTACAGCTGGAAAGCAGGTACATGGCATGACTTTTGCTCCACTGACATGCATTTCCAGTGCCATATGCTGCAGACGGTTGCAAAACATGCTGCTTTCTTTCAGGACATTACCTTGTTTTGACAGCAAACACGACTTGACAGATGCCTCAGCAGAGGAATTGCATGATATCTGACCTTTTTGTGATATGTCATTTCCAGAAAGCCTTGGTGCAGGTGCTCCATCATGGGACACATAACAGACATACACACCGGGGAATGACATGATTCAAAACCTTTTATCTGCTTTCTGACTTTCCTACATTATATTAGTTTTAGAGCATGTCATCTACCAGCCTTTGTAAAATGAGATGCCAAATCTCGGGATATAAGGTTCAGGACTGCATTATCCTAAAGATTTGTATCTATTCTACTCTGGTGAATATTCCCTTAGGTTTGTTTTTGGTTGCCTAATGATTTAATTCAGATAAAGCTGAGGTTGAGTCTCAATTACTACGCTTCAGACAGAGATGGGTAACTTTAAGCACCTTCAAAGGCCACTTCATCCTGGAGCTGTTCGAGGCCCTGTCTGCCTGCTGTAAACAAATGCAGTGAAAAGCATCTCACATCTCCAAAAGCCACAGCACAGGGGGAGTAGCAGCATTACAATGCACTATGACCACACACCTTAACCCAGGCTTAAATGGTGGGGATAAGGATAATTAAACACAAACTTCAGACTACACCTCCACTATTCAGAGCTCAAAGCAGATTGTTTCTTCTCTGGAGGACATCTCTGCCTTTCCTAAAATCAAATTACATGGCTATGAAGAAGTTCAGGGCTAAAAGAATAAACTCACTCTTGTTGCTAGCTCAGTACACATTGGCCTAATTTCTGTTCACACCATGTATAAATTCAAGGCATGGAAAAAAGCATAATTACAGGTTTTGTTTTATCATGGAAAATAGATAATTATGGGTAATTCGTGGCTCAATTAAGTTGCAGGATAATTAGCACTCAAAGTAAGAAACACTGCCTGGAGATTATGGGGTAGTCTGAAAGGAAGTCACACAACTTGTTCTAGTGCACTCCATTTATTGGTTATTTGCTGTACATATGCTTTGATCAAAGATTAAAATATTCAAATAAGTGTGGCACACCTTTATTAAATTTAGAAACAGAGATAGAGGAAAACAGACCAAGAGGTAACAGTTCTTCCAGAATTTTGAGGTCCCAACCTATTTCTTTAATCTACAAAAGTGTTAGATTAAGTGCATCACCCCAACTGTAAAAGTGCTCCTGACAACAGTATTAAAAAAAGAATTTGCTGACTTAAAGGAGGCCTTATGAAGTGGAGGAAGTCCACTCTACCTATCTCTAGACAGGAATGCATGTGCATTGTAACGTGGTCCACCAGCTCGACTCCCACAAGAAAACACAACAGGACGTACGAGGAAATTAAACCATGGGTTGGTAGTTGGCACATACCTGGAACATTTACCAGGGCTTCCAGAGCTGGCATTACAGAGAGACAGACATTTCAGCTCTGGAGCAGAAATATCAGAGAACAAAACTCACACAAATTTAGCCTACAAAAAATACCTACATGAACACTGGAATGAGTCATAAAAAAGGAGCATTAGTCAATCCTGTCCTGAGGGTTTAAGCCATATTATTTAGAAATGTCTCTTATGTTAACAAAACAGAAAAGTGATTACTTCCAGCCTTTGAAAATATGAGATAAGAAGCTAAAAAAGAAAAAAGGGGAAAAAAAAAAGAAAAGGCATAAACTCCAATGGCTTTGCTGAAAACAGTCTGCAGAAAATACATATTGAAATAAAAACAATATGCTTTTCTCTGGCCACAATCTCATTTGTGCAAATCAAATCCTGTGAGTATGGGCTGTATTCACTCCTTTTGATGAACGATTTCAATTCTTATAAAGAAAAGTTGAAGGAAAGGCTCTCAAGCCTTTTGCTGAAGAGGTGTTTATGATAGAGCCTTTTAAAGTGAGGGGTTTCATTGTTACTCAGAAGAAAAACATTAAAAATGCAAGCCTGTCATGTTGGTTATTACTGTTATTACCACTGGGTTTTTTTTAAAGAAAGGTTAGACCTGTGTACATTTCATGTTGTGTAGTTCAGTTGAATACCCACTCATCTATCTACGAGAGATGGAAGCTACTCTGTGAGACTGGCTCCCACTAACTTCCCCTGGCAAAACGGCTCAGAGAACAGAGGGTAAGAAAGGCAAGAGAGTGTGAGGAGTGTGAGAGACTTCAACACCCAGAATTACAAGCATGTACAGTGTGGGGAGCCACTAATTTGGTGTGGGTGTGCTGAGAGCTTTTGGGGATTAGCTACAGAGAGGAGGCCTAGAAATTTCTAGGCATTACTTAACATTGCCTGAACATTTAATATTGTGGTGCATCGGCCTAATTGTTGATATTGATACTTAGAGTTTCATGATTGCTGGTTAAGTATGTGCCATTAATAAGTCAATAAACTGCTTTGCTACTGATCTGATTAAAAAGATGTTAACTGAACATTTTTAGCTTGTGGTGCTACTCACAGTTACCAGGAAATTAAACTGCATCTTGTGAAGCGCTTAGATCTGGGACAAGACGCTTTATACCCCTTCACTGGTAGAATATCCATGGTGCGACTTTGTTCCAGGCCAGGTGGCAATGTCTGTGCTCATTTTGGCTGGGTACAGTTAATTTTCTGCAGGGTAGCTGTGCTTTTGATTTGTGCTGATAACACAGGGATGTTTTTGTTATCACTGAGCAGCGTTTGCACAGAGCCAAGACCTTTTCTGCCTCTCACACCACCCCACCAGCAAGTTATACTGGAGGTACACAAGGAGCTGGGAGGGGACACAGCTGGGACAGCTGAGCCCAACTGACCACAGGGGTATAATAGCTAAAAAGAGTTAATTCAGGGAGAGATAGGAGCAGTTTCTCATCAGTTGGCCTCAGGAACTGGACCCTCATGTTTTTGCAGCCGTGTTTAACTTACCAGTATAAACAGAGCCCTACTATTAAGAGAGAAAAAACTTTTAACAGCATTAAGACAAACTTTTAGATCAAGAATTTTTGCCCCTCATTCTTGGAGGCAATCAAGAGCTAAATGTAATTTTCACCTCTCTGACAGGGAATTACAAATCTCTCCAAGTGCAGAAAATTGTGTTGCATGGGGCTGCTCTTGGTCTCCCACACAGATGGAAAACCCCAAAGGAACCGGTGAAAGAGCAGCCTGCAGACTGTGGAACCAATCCCAGAAGGAAACTTGTTATATTTAATTAGCCTCATGGTCGTATTGAGAGAATTAACAATATTTTAATAAATTGCCATTGTACTCATGCTGTTTTAAAATGATAGTGTACAGCACCCTAAGTTCTATCTGAGAAGAGACTCTCAGTAGAGCAGATTCATTAACGACACTGTTGTAGAAGTACAGTGGCCTTTAATTATAAAACCACATGCAGACTTCTGACAGTTTGCTATACACATGATAAACCAAGGACTTACATTTTTCTTTTTTAGCCCAAATTTCAAGGCAGTTTTTACTGGCGCACACGGTCAGTACACTGTGTATTCAGAAAGTGTTAATGTGTCTCCACTAAAATGACAACGTACATCAGCTGTGATGTCATGATGCCTAGGGCACCCACTTGGCTGTTTTCAACTCCCTCTATGTATAAAAATAAAAAGTTGATAAAAGCAGGCTTTCAGGTTTCCACAAAGGTAGAAGAAACCTAAGCAGGGAACACTGGGGTTAATAATAAAAGACCCTGATACTTTAACTCTGGAACTCACCAAAATAAATGGTTATTGCTTCAGTGTAGCAAATGGCACTGTTATGGAGTATTTATGCAGTTTCCTGCAACACACAGAATTTCTTGAAAGAAATTAACTTCACAAACTGATCTATGTTTCTCATACATTACTGCAGGATCTCAGAGGAAGCAATATTTCATAAGTCTGTATATTAATAAATTGTTGTTTTCTATCCCTTCTTATTGCCTTTATTCTTTTTTCCTATACAAAACAAGAAGAAATAGAACTGCCTGAAATAGCCTAAAATCATCATCCAGGAGATCCAAGAGACAGTCGTGTGACGGCTGTGTGATGGAGAAGTTTGTACATCACAGGGCAGAAGTGTGTTGTTGACAGTGCCAGATCCTCCGCCACAGCACTTGTGTGAATAATGCTGCAGCTCCCTTTTGTGACTCACCCGAGGGAAAAAAGGTGGTGTTTGGGGCAGCACATCTGTAATCAGCTGCAGCAAATACTGCCCCCCAAGCCAGCTGTGCCACCCCTGTATAGCAGTGCTATTTTTTGACAGCAAAATTTCTGCGTGGTCGTGCATATGGGAGACGAGCAGAGGTGTTTGTGCTCCTGTTTGCCAATAAGAGTTTTGTTCTCAACCCCGACACCCCACAGAAAGGTGTGGACTGCCAATCTGAATTCAGCTGGGGTGGCTTGGACTCAAAGGCTGCAGCTGTTTTGGCCTGTGCTAAATACAGAAGAGAAAGAAAGGCACCCTTGAGTAAGGTACGCTTTGCCCATTTATATTTTCTTGTAGAAAATCTGAGTTGAACTAGAAGATTTCTACTCACTCACTTCCCTCAAATCATTAGCAATTATAATCTACCATGACTTTGGCGCTATGAACTGAACCAAAGACCTGAGGGAGAATTTAGGAAAAAAATATATTTTGGCATATATAGATTTTCCATCCAATAACAGTTTCATTTATAGAAAGGCAGTTGTCTCCAGGCTTCTATGAATAGATTCCATCCGCCATCTGAGTGTGCTGAGGCCGGGGCATAGGACAGACCATTAAAGAAAAAAAAACAGAGACAGATAAACAAACAGGGAATTGGTGTCATTCAAAGAACAATTTCTTTTTCTCTGGAAGAGCTTGTCGGCAAAAAACTCACATACACAGCACTTTCCTGTCCATCTATGAGACAGGTAACAGCAGTAATCTGATATCTCTGACAGAGTAACTGCTGAAAATATCTTAAATACTCCAATGACAGGTCAGGCTGGCTTTCAGGTATCTCCTAAGATAGACATGAACGCTTTTTGTTGTCTCCCTCAGCTAATTTTTCCCATAAAGTCATCACTCCTGCAGCCCTGTGATATTTAACAGCTTGCAAATTAGCTCAATGCTTGACAATTTGTATCGCATTGCACACGTGCTTTGCCAGCACTGTTGCAAAGACAATGGCTTATCTCACACCGCATCAGGGAAATCAGGAAAGAGCTCCTGCCTGGCCCAGGAGGAAAACTGAGTCCCTCACACCTCACCACACCCATAGTTTGGATCTCTGGTACCAGGCACTGGGGCAGCGGGGGCTGGCGAGCCCAGAGCTTGCTGTGACCAACTGGGGACCAGTGAGCTTCCCAGGAAAACCACACTGGGCTTCTCTTGGACCTAGCTTTCAGGTTTCCAAAAAGCACATATTATTAAACACCATTGTCTTTAAAAAAAAACAACCCAAAAAACTTGAAAAAGTGTGGCACTCAGCCTTCAGTGTCTCGTGATTGCAGACACACTGAATAGAAAGACAATCTTTTTAATAGAGACCACATTTTTTTGTTGTCAGCCTTAAATGTCTTCACCTTGAGAAAACAGTAAGGCCCAAGCCTTCAACAGCAATTACTAGATTACCCTGCTGGTGTCATTAAAAAAAAAAAAAGCATATTTTTTAGCTAGGTGTTTTGCAATATGCAAACTCCAGAAATTCCTATAAGCAAATATGATACAGTTCTTTTTGCCATGAAAAGGTATTCAATTTTAGGATCATTTCTATCCTAATGACTTTTAATGGGTTATTTTTGTTTTCACCATGCCATTAATAAAAAGTGATAACTCTTTAGCTCTAATTAGACCACTATCATAGAGCCTATTAATAATTCAATATCCCCTTTATCTATTCCCTTCCTCTTCAGAGCTCTTCAATCAGGGCTTATGCAGCAGGTTGCATTTGCTCTGAAAATCCATTAGCCTTCTGCCTCACTTGTGGGCTTTCCAAGGGACATAAATGGATAGATACATAATTTTATTTATTCATTTGTGTGCTTCTGCTTTTAGGCTGGATGTGAACCAATGGTGGCAGTGGTGGGGAGTGGGAAGAAAGAGCGCATAATAATCTCTGGTGTCACAGCCTTACAGCTTAATTTGTCATCTTGTTTTTCCACATGCAAGATTCTGACAGCATTGATCACCCGAATCTGTTAAACAATTTTTTCATGAGGCTGACACACTGCCCCAGTGCTTGCATCTATCAACATCTGCCTGATTTATTGGCTTAATAACTGAAAATCATTTGGTAGCCCAGCTCTATTTTGCCTGAACACTGACCTGCGACCTTAATTTGATGCCTTTTGAGTTTCTTTGTTCTCTCATAACAGGTAGCTCACTAATCAGCAGAAACAGCTTTATAAACTTAGATAAATATTTAACTGAGATCTAGGAATATGAATGTTTAAATTATTCTTCTTGGAAAAGCATAAATAACCCAGACTTAACAGAACTACTTAAACCAAAGGCATGCTTGAAGAAAGGATGGGATTTGGCACACATTTAATATTTCATGTCTTCCTCTGCTCCTATTTCAAAATATTGACAAACAGATGTTATGAATTTCTGAAATAAAAGAAACACTTCTCTCGCTGCTAAGTCTTTATAACAAAATCCAGAAAGCAAACACTGTAATTTTTTTTTCTTTGAAGTACCAGAGATAAGACTAATTGCAATAAGGTGGTGACAATTAGAATTGGTAATCTCATGTTATGGCAAAAGTTTGGTAGTTTAGCACAACAAAAACCTAACTTAGAGCATATCCTTACATTTTACGATTTAATGAAAACCATTAAAAATATTTTACTGTAGGAACATTTCCAGCCTTCCCAGATCTCCACCCACTGATAAGTATGCACACAAACCCACAAACTTTTTAAAGGAAATACATTAGTTTAGGACTTGCTTTGAAACTTTATATGAGCACAAAACACATTCACCTATTTTTTTTTTTTGCCAAACAACACAATAACATTCAGGATCCCTTAGACGTGCCTATGAAACAGCTGTATCTAATATTGAGATGTGACTTTCCAGTCAGAAATTTTACACACTTTGTGAAAAGAAAACCAGCAGTTTTCTTCAATCATTGGGAAAATGATGACCTGTGTTTAGTAGTCCTTGAAAAAGCATTCTGTTGAGAAAGGCTTGAGAAGGTGATTTATGGGACGGGGATGGATGGGTAGACTAAACGCTCTGGACCTACTCCCTTTCAGACCTGCTTCTTCCCATGTCCCATTTCCCTGCCCCCTAAGCCACACTCAGACTGGGGCACAGCACAAAACAGCCTGGGTGATCAAGCAGGGCATCAACACTGTTCATTGTTCACAGGAAAGAGGAGTTTTTTCCCCATGGCAATTTGGCAGAGTAGCAGAACCCTTCCTTTTGTGGCAGAAGACTTAAGAGAACTTGCAGAAGTCCATGGGAGTTGGGTATTTTCAGGAAAGCTGTTTTGTTGGGAGGAAAGACAGGAAAGTGGTTTTAAAGAAGAGAACCATGCTCCCAATATCAGTGCAGGAATTAAGAAATAAGTCACCTATGGCACCACAAAGACTATGTGGCAGATTTAGCCCTCCAATATGTAGGTAACCTTTGAAATAACTGGAAAACTACGAGAAAAAGTCATTAATTTCAAGAAAAGACCAAATTCTTGTAAATCACCCAGGAAGAAAGTATTAGGGTCTTACACATGTTTTAGTTTCAACAATACAAAATTTCTCCTCTAACAACTTCAGAGATCTTAATATGGGCAAAATAGCAATTAACTCAATTATTCCTGTAAACTGGGATTTACATGGCTTCTATCTTAAGACAAAGCATACCTACATACACTTCAAAGGTTTGATGAGCTTGACAACAATAGTTGCTTTTTTTAAATATACTGAACATCTTTCCAGCACTGTATTCAGTGCTTCAATTTTTATTTAATTTTGATTATAAGAGTATGAGAAGGAAATAACAAAGCCTCCTAGCCTGTGGAGTTTATCAGGGCAAAAAATGATCTTCTTGGATGTGGGTTAGTACTACAGCCAGCAGACCTGAACACACTTTTCCTCCCCATGGAAGGCTGGCTGGCCCACGGGTCAGTGCTCAAGCCTAGGCAGTCATTTGTTACGGTACTTAAAGGGGAAAAGAAACACGCTACTAACAGCAACATCTTCAAAATTCTTCCTATAGCTAATTTTTGCAATATACAAGTATTGTATTCGTGGTCTGTTGTTAGTCAAATTAAGAGCATGTTATTTAATTACTGTCATCTAGACTGCAAAAATAAAGGAAAACATCTTGATTTGCTTCTTTCAGTTTATGTCAATTGTGTGCATAATATTTGAAGGTTAATAGTGTGACAATGATGGACCAAATCATATAAAGAATTCCTTTCTAACAATGGACAATTTCCCGGTGAAATGGATTGGAAAGAATGTGATAGTATACAGAAGACTATATTAAAATTATGGCACTTCAATCTGATGAAGAGTGGAAATGTTACTTGCTCAAAGGCACCATTAAAATTAGAAACATCTATCTATACATTGTCTTGAGAACTGCTGTAGACCTCTGCACACACGCTCATGTGGATATTATTCTGTTTGAGAACTTGACTATAGCTCACTTGCAGGATCTGCTTAGACAAGAACCCATAAGAAGAAGAAGAATCTGAATTCTTGCACTGGGAAGGCTGCAGTAGTTCAAGCCCAGCTTGTAAACAACAACAGCAGCAACAAAAAAGCCTGTGCCAAATAAGTTTCCCTGTAAGATTGTCTTTCTTAATAAAAATGCTATTAGCAAATGAAACTCCCAATACTTAAATGACAAAATATTGCTGCAAGATAATCTTAATTGAGATCTCAACCTCTGCACAGTTTTTCTGTACTTAATGGAATCAGAAATATTTAAGATCAATTAGCAATTATAAGATGTATTTTGGTCCCCTAAGGCTAACATTTTCTGCAAGAAAGCCCAGGTATTTTCGAGAAGCTTCAAGGAGCCTTAGTGTGGCAATGTTGTGAGAAACCTTGTGGGTTTGTCTATTCCACTTGCATCTCCACTTTCATTAGAGTTCTCCACATGCAGAAGTGAGAAATGACAGAAGCTTTGTCCTCCTCCTGAATATGTAATTGCATCTTTCTACATATATCAAAATGAAATTATGCTCTCCAAATGCAGAGGGGCTTTCTCAGGGTAACGTTTTATCAAATTTCTGCAATAAAACACCATTCTATCTGTTGGCTGATAAACTCTTACATTAAATTTTCAAAGACTCTGCTCCTCATATCATGGAAATTGAGGTGAAGGTTCAAACTTGAATGTATAAATCAAACAGGACCTAAAAGTATTTTACAAAAAAAATCAAGATTTTAACTATCAACCAAATGCCAAGACAAACTATCATTGTTATTTACTAGAAAATGCATTAGCTGTTGGTCTTGGGAGAAAAGAAACCCACATTACTCAAAACATTCAACTGCAGAAGTACACATTTTTAAGCAGGGATATTTGTGGGCAGCTGCAAAGAGAAGCATTGCTGCTGCTGGACACAGAAGCAGGAGTAAATTCCAAGTAGATATGCAGGGTTCTACAATCCTAGTTCAACATTGCTTAGGACATTTATATTATTAATCATCTGGAAGTGGCCCAAAGGCCAGTTCAGCGCTAATGCTGACTAAGAAATCAATTGAGGAAACATTCAGATGAATTTTAGATTTTAAATTGAAATGCAATTAAAAAACAAAACAAAACAAACCCAAAAAAGAACACCTTCAAAGCTGTAACACAAGCCTAGGAACTTCATCTGGTGTTTCACAAAAGAAAATATCCCACAGTGTTGTAAAAACAGTATTAACAGATAGGTAGAAGGAGCTGGGTTTTTTCTCTCTTTTTTTATTTTTTTTCCTTTTTCCTGGGCCATCAGCTGAAATTGAGGCAGACTGTGACATTAAAAGCTCAAAGGAATCTGAACACAGTGCCCAGAGCTCACAGTCCCATCAGCTCCACTCCCCTGAAGGCACCTACCATGTAGAGATGACAGAAGTGCTTTTGTCATCAGGTGCTGAAGGGGACCAGAGTAAAACCTCATCTTATGCAGTAAATGGATTCTTCAAGGGGTGCCTACACTTACAGGCTTTGCCAAACACACAGATTATTAAAAGTGCTTACAAAGAGAAGGATGGCTGTGCTTTGCAAGGTTAACAGAGACAAACATATTCCAAGTGCTATGGGGAAAAGAAGGTGGGGAGAGAAGGGAGCAGTGTGGAGCGGATCAGCCAGAGAGCAGTTTAGAATAAATATATAAAGCATAAGGAGAAACATGAACTGTATGTGAAAGAGGAAACCCTGATCAATAATTTACGAAGGAGGGAACTGTGATCAGAGCTATGCAGTTGGTAATGATGTCAACATCTTGGATGTGCAGAAAGGGAGAATGTTTGAAGTAGTGAAGATAAAATTAAAACGTACTGCAAAAAGTGCTGAGATTTCAGCAGCAAAGATATAAAAGAATAAGAAAGAGGGAAAATGACAGGAGGTTGTGATAAAACAAGCAGAATAACCTGATGTTTTAGCTGAAGCTACAAGTGAACAACAGTCATGCGAGTACTTAGTTTTAGTTCATTACTGAATTTGCACTCAGAAAGGACAAATTTTTACTTAAACAAAGACTGTGTAGTTTTCAGTATAAAAAGGAGCCATGAAGTATCCATAACTAGTTTTCGGAGACCAGAAAGAAGAAGATGGATCTTTTGTGTATTGACACCTGAGGGCTGGATCACTTACAGATTACAGTGATCCTAGGGCAATGCATATCATATTTTGTTTCCTATGCTTCCCTCCAAGTAAAACCTAACTGTTATGGTGGCTTAGCCTACACTGGATGGTAATAACATAAAGACTTTCTAAAACACTCCATTAAGTAAGCCCAAAGGCCAATGCATAAAAGAGTTGATGTTCCCAAACCACTGAATGTGCTTGGGTCATCTACAAATGATGTGCAAAACACAGCAAAAATGATATAAAATCAGTGAGTGCTGTGCCCTCAGCACAGACCCTTCCCCTTCTTCCTCCCCAAGCACCTCCAGGAATAAATAGAGAAGCAATAAAAGCAAAGCCATTTCTGAGCTTCTATAGACTGAAGGTTTTTATTTTATCTTTTTTTTTTCTTCAACAATACTCTTTTAATTTGTGAAATACAATAGATTTAATAAATTCCTTATTACCCTCCCCAACTATGGAATCTTACATAACTTAACAATCTGTATAACCACATTTTATTGCACATGCATTGTCTTACTGAGAGACTTTTCTTTTCCTGCTGTAGCATATTGGACTATGTAATACTCTTTACAGTCTGCCTAGGAAAATTCCACTTTCCTGGAAGTTACTGACCATATGTATCTGGGGAATGGAAAAGCAGACACAAAGACATGTTGCAGAGAAAGTGAAAATGTAGGTTTTTCTGAGGGTTTCAGAAGGGACCACATATGCCTTTTACAACCTAAAAAGCTACTGAAAGTTACAGGACTGAAAGTGAAGCTGAACGAAAGGATTTTCTCTGAAAGGAAACATCAAGCAGGGAGAGAATTTTTTGCTAAACCTTCGATTTTAATTTATTCTGTTTCGCCCAGGTGAAATTTCTGTGTTTGAAAAATTCACAGGTTTACTTTCTGTTTAAGTAAAATCTTAACACAATAGGTTAAAAAAGCTCCTTGGGTGTTTTCGGAATGCTTCTGTCAGGAAAAAATGTACCCGTGGGTCCACCTGACAGCCTCGTCAGAGCATCCCAGCCTTTGCCAGCAACAGCAAGTGATGCAATCCAAGGGAGCAGATTTGCAGGGCAGTGCTGACAGCTGGGCATGGTAAGACTGGCTCCAGCCCGGTCACACAAACCGGGTGTCCCCCGGCACTGGAGCAATCAGGGGTGCTCCAGGACTGCGTCATCCAGTTCATTTCCATCCAAAGGAATGCTAGTGTACCTGCCCTAGAGACAACTGCACAATGCGACTCAAAAACTGGCAAGTCAGAAAGCAGAAAAAAAAGAAGCAAAAGCAACAAGAAAAAGAAAGTTTAAACTGCAAGTGCAATACAAATTCCAAGTGCTTTGGATATGTAATTAGCAAGAAAATACAAAATAAATTCCTCCAAAAGCCCACCAAATAACATCTGGCTCTGAACGCATTTAATCATGGCACATCTTGGAAATAAGATTGCAGCATTTCCATCACCTATAACTTTTAGTGGAATAAACTCTCGAAAAATATCAAGAGAACGAATAATGTCAAACCTTTATAAGTAAAATTAGCTTGTCAATTAGTGCTGATTACTGTACTGTTCACATGTGATGGGAAGCAAGGCAAACATCCAGAATGGGCGTTGATCAGCACTGGTGCAAAGTCCATACTATCTCATTGCTTAAATAATTCATTTTCAGCTTTCAAAATGAGGTGAAGTGACAAACTAGACCCATTTCTTGTCATGCTCTATTTAGTCCATCTCAAAGTTTCACCAGATAGAGTAGCCCACAAAGCTGCAATGGAAAAAGCACTTAAAAAAAAGACTTTCAGTATTCCCACAGAAGTCTCACAGTGAATGCAAACAGATTATGGACTAAATCAAAACACTTGGAGAGTCTTTATTTATTTATTTATTTACTCTGCAATAGTTGTAAAGACACAAGCTAATTTATGTGATCCAGCAGGTAAGGTTACTAATAAGATACCAGATAAATTTGGATTGATAAAAATGGTAAAGGCTGACCTCTGAATATTCCTTTTCTGGTGTAAATAAACAAACTTTCAAGCACATCAATTTCCCTCTGATCCAAGGAAACAGATCAGAGGGCCAAAGTGAGATGGTTATGCCTTACAGTATCTGGCAAACCACACCTCACAGACCACAACTAGAAGCAGTTCTAATACACTTTAGAAAAAGAAAGTCAGTTTGTAAGAGGGGCTAATATTACAGCAAGTATTAGAGATGTGTTGCAAGAGAGATATATTCTTGACTATCTTGTATTTCCTTATATAAAAACCTAAAAAAACCACCCAAAACATAATGCCTCTCTGGTTACTGTATACTATCCTTTGTGAAAAATGCATTTCCCCTGAGTAATTTAAGTTTATGCCATCAGTGGGGCATAACTGAACTGGGACCTGGATTATCCTGCACTACTTGCAAGGAATCAGCACTAGGTTTCTTCACCTTCTCTCATCTGCTCACATGATTTGATGTGCTGGCTGAAACAATAAATAAAATGCTATGTGAGTACTAGCACAACACCACAAGTTGTTCAGTTTTGACTCAGTTTTGACATTTCTGCTCTCTCTTTGGTTCAGTTAGTACTACTAAAAACTGGAATACTTCCATTGGAAGGGTAGTTGCTGAGTTGCATCAACAGAGGCAACTGCTTCTATTTTGAAACTTACTTTTATATCATCATCCTACACATCTTCATCACAGCAGAACAGAAAAAAAATGAAGCCAAACCAAGCCAAACAATTCTGGCAGTCACTGAGGATACATTTGAACTGACAAGAAGTTGCAGCTGTGGTTTAGCGTCCCTTGTTTAAGCTCACTAAGGAATCTGTGGCTCCCCACTGGCACTGTCACACTCAAGGTCAAGGAGCTGATTCAGATCCAATGTTGCTCTTACACTGGCACTCTAATGGTAGTTGTACTCAAGTACAATATTGGACTTGTGTTGAAATCCTACAGAAAATACATGTCCTGGAACTCTGAAGAACGTACCCTATTTCAAATCTTTAGATGACCTAATACTATATACTTCTACAAAAATATTAAGAACATATACCACTATTTGCAATTTTCTGGAAGTTTTCTATAGTATTTCTTTTTATTTCAGTCACTTACACCTTTGACCTAACCTTTGCTAGACCAAAAAATGTTAATTTTGCACCCACTGCTAGAGTATTTGGGGATTTATTTTGTTTGTATTTTGGGGTGAGAGTGTGGGTTTCTTTGGTTTTTTTTCTGTAAAGTGATTAATTTATTTAAACAAACCATACGTCTGACAAGAAACATTCAGCTTTCCTAATTTGCATTAATAACTACCTTACACTCATTTTTGAGAAATGTTTACCTTGGAAAATTTATATATCTGTTTCCAGTAATTTGCAATTGGCATTATATACGCAGTGAGAGATTTTTCCTCTTCAGTATGTGGGCAAAAACACTCAGGAACATGGTTTTGGTTCAGGGAAAATCTGTCTCCTTAATGAAGGGCTATATAGGGCTTTATTTCTAGCCTGAAAATATACTTTTAATATGTGGATACTGAAAATCACTTCATTAGAAAGAGGAATCAAAATCCAACCTGTAATTGCCAAATTCAACTGCTGCCTTTAATTTTGAGAGTCAAATAACAGGCCCCAAATCACAAAGCTGTTCAATAGACCTAAAGAACCTCACATTCACCACCAGCCTAGAAAAAACTAATACAAACTGCAACTGTGGAATGCAACAAAATAATGCTGAATCACACCTTCACAAAAACCTGTGAAATCGGAACGGAGAACTGTAAGAAAGCAGAAATTTGGTTGTTCTTTGGGGCATTTTTGCAGTTGTTGCTATTGATGGCTACAAGCCTTGTACCATAAACAGATTTATAAAATTTGTAGAGTGATCATTCCAAGAAAAGCTGTGTAGAATTTCTTGGATTAGTAAAGTAAATTTCTTGGATTTCTTGTCTGGCAGCCTCAACCATAAAGTGCATAATGAATAATGTCAGTTATCCATCATACCAATAACCATTGGCACAATGTTCTTCGCACATCCGTTAAATGCACAGAAAACACAAGTAAATCTCAGTGGATTTACAAAGGCACAAAGCTGAACTTTGAAATTATCTCCCTCTTCCTCCTCTGCGCATACAACACTCATGACTTTGTTAAAGTATTTACTTCATAAATTACGTAGGCTGAAGTTTAGCCTTGTGTATCTCAACAAATGCCATGGAAGCACAGGCTCACAGTGCTAGAGAGCAGAAAGTGAGGCACCCTGTCCAGCTCCCAGCCAGCAAAGGGCTTCCTACAGCACCGCCAAATTTCAGATGTCAGCCTGGCAGCACCATCCACACTTCCCCTTCAGAGGGAGCTCCTCCAGTCACCAAATCTAATTATCCACAGGTACTCATTAAGATTCAGGCAGGAGTTATAATTGCTTAATCTCATGTCATTATTACCATCAACTAGTCTCTCTAACATGAAATTTCCTCTCCTTTCTCGTGTTTGCACTCTTCAGGCAGCTGTTCGCTGTTATCAAGCCTTGTCACATCTTGGCCAAAATGTGTCTGTGTCTAAAGGCTCTTTGAACCTTTGTCTTTCAAAGGAATCCCATTAGCTCTGCCACCAGTCGCCCTGCTGTGATCTTGCAGTTTGTCAATAACTTTCTGATAACAAGCTGTAGTGCTAAGACATTTGAACTCGGACGCTGCCCACGAGCTCTCGGAAAAACAGAAAAAAAGGAAAAAGGCAGCAGGATGCAGCAGGATTGCTTCCTACAGTCCAGGCAGCCAGCACTGTCCATTAGAGGGGAAGGCAGTGGATTAATGAGAACAAGAAAGACACTTCAGGGATTAAGAAGTCTTTGCATGAGGGTGAACCAATATTTCAGAGCCGTTTGGAAGTTTTTTGTCAGAAAAGGGACCTGGCCTAAAGTTTCCAGTCAAAAGGCAGCACATAACAACATATGTTACTATAATATTGCATATTCTTGTACTTTTACCTTTATTAAAAGCATTTCTGGAATGTTCCTAGTTTTGGTGTTTTTTTTCCCTTCTTAAATATTTTTAAAAGACAAACTTAGAAATCCACCTAAATAATGGAGCAATATAATATTACCTGAAATCCCTCAAGTTTACTAGTTGATACCAGTGTGGTACGAAACACCTTTTTTTTTGTTAGTTACTACCTTTTTTACTTTTACTTTTTTTGGTGTGTTTTTTTGTTTGTTTGTTTTGTTTGTTTTGGGTTTTTGTTTGTTTGTTTTGTAATTATGATTTCAATTCTACAAGAGAAACAACTTTTTCACTTTTACTTATTTCTTCCACAGGGGTAATAAACGTTTAAGAAAGATAGTAAAGACCAGGACTCCGGAGGCTGTATATGTTTCCTAAATATATTTGCTCCCCCACCATCAGAATCATGCAGGGCAGATTATTTCAGCTGGTCTTCATCTTAGTCCAATAAATCCACAAATGTCTATTTTGCAATTGCTCACGTGGATTTCTTTGCCCTGTTGCCCCTAAGCAGCACCCGTGTGGGCACTACTTGGTGTGCTCCTGATGCCTTTTCCTGGTCTTTAAATTGAGTCAGACACAGTTAAGGGGATAAGGGGTTTTTACCTCAGTATTTTAATGAGGATCCTTTTTGGTGCACCATTTCACCAAGGTGGAATGCACCAAAATGCACTCACACGATAGATCGCATACACAATTTATAGACCTTACAAATCAGCATATCTAACAAGAGTGCCCCAATGGGAGGCCTGGATGAATGGTGTGATATTCCCTCATCTGAGGAACTGCCCCCTGGATGGGCAGAATCTCCAGTTTACAGGATATGTTCTAGAGAGGACCTTGGTTCCCCCAGACAGCTTAGGGTTTTCCAGCCTCCTACTACGAGACCTTTAGGATGTTTGGTCTCCTGGCTCAACAAAATACTGGGGCTTCACTAAGTTATCAGACCTAAGGAATTACAAGTATGCATGCTAGGAGTACTGAGGATACATAAAAGGCATATAAAAGGTATATAAAGAAAAGGCAAAAATTCATCTTGGCATCACTCCAACACCAAGAGCCTTCACTGTCTTGTGCTCTGGAATGCTCTCCCTGTACACCGTGAGGCTCTCAGGACAGAGGAGAAATCCCTTTCCCTGCACCTGGTTCACCTGACGTGGCACAGACCAGCCAAGACCAGAGAAGCAACCTGTTTTCCTCCTGGTTCTGCAGCCAGCCACCCTCAATGAAGTGCAACCAGCTCATCCTGCACACAAAGAAAACAGATGCCATCTGCTACACACACTGCAAATCCTCCTTGGATTGCTAGCACCACTTAAGATAACTAATTAAAAACCAGTCAGGATAATTATTTTAAAAGCAATGATTTATAAATATCTGTTTCAAAATCACACGAACTAATTCCCACTTTAAGCAGCCGTAAAATTTTGGAATCTGTGAATACATTCAAACGTTTTTATTTCAACCAGTTAACTTTTTTGTGTTTTCTGAATTATGTAAGAGATGTTTTATCTGAAGAAATTATTTATTAATTATTAGCAACATCTTTTCTCCCCATAAATGGAAACTGATAATTTTTAATTCATCAGAATACTTTATTAAAAAGAGGATACAACCTAAATAACCTGCCAGAGAGGTACCTCGGCTCTATGCACACAGTAAAATAGAAAGCACATGCATCATGCTCAAAAAACTTGATGCAAGTCCTTTCACAATTCCTTGTTCTCCCCCAAACATGAGGAATTATGATGCACTGAGGAGTCCACTTGGTTAATTTATACAGATACATTTGTGTTTCCTTTATAAAGGATGATGCATGAGTTGCAGAAGCCATCTAGCAGAAAGCACAGTACACTTTCTAGCAATATTTCCCAGCACACCACTGAAAATAAAGATCTGAACTTCATTCTCTTGGATACCCGAGAATGATGAAATAAAAAAAAAGAATCTGTGAGGCAGTGATGAACACTAGGTTTCTAATTCCAAATGGAATGGTCATTACTACTGATACAATCCCCACTTCCAACCCCACCTCTTCTATAGCAGTCATCCATTAACCCATATTCTCAAGTCCAAGAGAAAATCTTGAGTTTAAAGCTGTGTCCATCTTTTCTAGCAATATTACAGGTGAATCCATAGCTAAGTCAGAGAAAAAACCCATTACTTGCTGGCTTTCTAAGAGCATATTAGTAAGTACATCAAAATAAAAGTATCTCATTCATTTAAAAAGCCACATTATTTTGTTGTCTTTTTTACAAACATTGAGATGCTACATAGAATAATTTCCTTTCAAGACAGTTAGTGTGGCAAGTATACAAAATGGTTTTACATTCCTGTTTGATTTTTTTCTGGTTTTTTGTTTGTTTGTTGGGTTTTGGTTTGTTTTGTTGTTTGGGTTTTTTTTAAACACAAAATCTACTTTCTATATCCTAATACCGTGGCCTTTACATAAGTGCATGTGGGTGCATAATCTTGTGTAATGCACACTCCTGCAGGGTGGTCACACACAAACTTCCCAAAAAAATTAAACAACATTTTCAACAATATTTACTGAACAACCATGTAAATATCAGAAATATGAATATTTCAAAGTTGCAATTACGGTATTTCTCCTCTGTATCAGAAATGCTCTGGAAGACTTTCTTTTTAGATGAAAGAAGTACTTGTAATGAACTCAAAACATATCTTTCTTAAACGCAGCACCTGAATTAAAGGTCACCAATTTTCTTTGGCAGAATTGGCTCAAGATGTTGCCTTAAAAGAACATATTGCGAATGGCACTAAATTAGGAAAAACACTTGAATGAGGCCTGTGGTCTCATTTCAGGCTTGCTAGCTTGCTCTATTACATCTCATTGGAAATACTGCCACAATAAACATTCTTACGGGAGATGTTCAGTGTTTTATTCTGCACAGCACTGGAATGGACTAAATACACAATTAAACTAATAAGATAACTCCAATTTGCAATTATGAAATACCTTTAATTGTAATACCAAAAACAACTGCTGTAAAATAAAATGCATAAAGGATTTAAAGTGAAATTTGGCCTTCCTTGTCAAATATTTGAAGTTTGCTCTTCGGATTTACTCATTAAAAAGTTATGCATCATTTACAATTTCTTGCTTTTTTATGACTCACAAGGCAGACCAGCACCCTGCTCATACCGTGAGCTTTTGCTCTCCATTAAAAAACCCCTTTCAACCCATGAGCAAGTGGCTTCACACTGTGCCCCAAAGGTTTTTACAAACTAAAAAAAAATTATGTTTTGCTGGAGAAAAATATGAAAAGTAAAGAAAGGAACCTAGACCTGTCCAAAAGGGAAACAGCACAGCTGCAACCTGTGGCCGTGCCAGCTAAGCTACTTCATACAAGTGCCAACTTAATTCAATATTATTCAATAATAACCACATGTGTCATGAGAGATTGCATACATCCATTTTCATGTTGACACCAAAATGGGAAAATTCTTTAAAAACCTGGTTTAATGGGAAGGGTCCCTGCGCATGGCAAGGGGTCTGAGATTAGACGACCATTAAGATCCATTCTAACCCCTTAAAATTCTACGATTCTGTGTGTTATTATTCAGGATTAGTCAAACTCTGAAGCTGCCTGGAAAATTTTAACTGAGACATACTTCAGCTTTTATTTAAAAAACCCAAACAAACTTTTAAATATTTGATCTAGAATACTTATTTTTAAAAGAGTTTTATCTACAGCAAATAGATCCCAAATGTACACATTTTAGTGTGAACACAAGGACAGAAATGCTGCGTGTATTTATTTAGCTCCTGAGATGCTAAATAAATACAAATAAAGAGAAGTGATAGCTTTTTGGAGGTTAAAGAAATAGTATTAATGGGGATAAGAGTAGCTGTTGTTAAGAGTACCTTTGTATAAGGATATATAAAGTATGCTATTTGGTCTGTGTTTGACAAGTTCCTAGAGATTTTGATTCTACTTTTCAGGGCACTGATACTGATATAAAAATGCAAATAGATTTTATGTGCACACCCAAACACATGTGCACACTGCATGAAACACAACGTGTTCACTACAGAATATTTTTAAACTGTGCCCTGAAGAAGATATTTCTAATTAAAGCTCAAGTAGGTGTCCTTCTTTTGATTTATTCAAACGTGATATTACTCTGGCACACCACAAGCCTGGGATATATCCTCAGGCTGTATAGAACACTATGCCAGAAAACAGTGACTAGGAAAGCTAAGTAGTGTTTTTAAAAAAAATATAACAAAACAAAACAAACAAACAGAAACAAGATTCACAACAGACACAAAGCCTTGTGTACAAGTAATGCAGATGTTAAATAAAAGGCTGTTTCTAGAACAAGTCATTTCTGTGGTGATAAGGAGGAGTTCACTCACAAGGCACCTGCCTGTTCTCTCGGTCCTCAGGCATGAGGAGGGAAATCTGTCAGTTTGAAAAAAGATCAGTGTGTATATCCAAACCTTCAGTAGTCATCTCTTCATACACCCTGACCCCTAAAGGAAGGTGATTAAAAACACCAACAAATTAGTAATAGGTACGTGGTTTATGGGATGCTGTGGTTTTCATTCCTTGGGGTCTTTTGATTTAGGGATCTGCAGAAATGATTAAGAAAATTATGCCTGTTGCTATGAGAACAAATGAGCTACCAAGAAACCAACATTTAAAAATCCACAAGCTAAAAAAAATATTAGACAATTTTGATCTTGGTAAAATTACTTTCTTGAGAAAAAATAGGTTTAACTACATTTAAACTTGTTTACAATCAATATGAGCTACTACATCATACAGTTTGCTCAGAAAGTAGCTAACAAAGTTTGAGTTAAACCAGATTATATGTTTGCACAGCAAATATTGGCCTAAAATAAACATATTCAATAACTTGAGAGAATCCAGATTTAGCAAGTTATATATGGAAAAACTCAGTATTTACAGATAAGCAAAATATCTGACAGCAGGTAAGGTAATTTTACTTGGCAGATTACATTCATGTGTGGAAATTTAAACTTCTAATTTATCAAACAGCAGGAAAGACATGGTACTTTATTGGATTTCTGTTCCAGTTTCCAATCCATACGATGGTTTAATATTTTCTGACTCATAACTTTAAATTCATATGTACGGTACTGAAAGAACCAGTGTTAATATCCAGAAAGCTTCTTTTGATTTTGTGTGTCTTCTACACTACCTGGACACACAACTGAAATCATAGCAGAAACTGAGCGCTATGTTGGTTTAGATGTTATGACATTAAAATATCAGTAATTAACAATGTGTTTATAATATACTCCCTTCTTAGAAATGCTTCCCAAGAGCTATGGCTACCAGTGGTCTTTGTCCACTGATGATCTGTAGAGGGAAAAAATTCCCTGTGTCTTCCCATGAGGGCCCCCCAAGGGCCAGAAGCAAGCAACCAGAAAAACTTGGTAAGAGTCTGTGGTCTCTCAAATTCATTCCAGTAGGATTGCAAGGAAAAAACATAGCACAGGAAGTCTATAGAAAAATCATAGGTTCAAACTCTAATTCTGAAAACTATCTGTCTATCTATCTACCTATTTGTATTTCATCTGAGCTGCTCTTGCTTTAAGCTATCAGAGCTGCTTACATACCCAAGATTCGTGTCACTGAAACAATGCCTGGCCTTTGAAGCATGGAGTAACTTCTACAGAAAGTTCACAAGTTCACTCCCAGACAGATGGCAATGTGGCTTTAAACTGCAGAAGCTTCATTAAAAGGAAAGAAAAGCTTGTGAATTGTTGTTTTGTTGCTTGGTTGGGTTTTCTTTTTGGTGGTGGTGATTTTTGTTTTCTTTGGGTTTTGGTTTTGTAATTTTTTGCGTGTGCGCGTATGAAAAACCGTCTAATTCAGGTATTAACTAACTAGTTTGGGTAGTTTTTGAACCCTTCAATCAGGCTGGGCTTTTGAGAATAACTGAGGATTGCAGAAATGAGGTCAGAATGATAGAGCTCGATAGTGTCCCTCCAACCAGGAAGGTGGAAGGGAAGGTCAGACAAGGAAACAAGAAAAAGAAGAGCCTGAAATCAAAGCAAAACAGGGACTTTCAAAACACCAGAAAAGCAGGACACTGGACGTGAAAGGCCAGGGACACCCACTTTTTGTAACTTACTATTATGGGGTTTTATTTAATCCATGAAAGGTGAATATATAATTTGCATTCATTTTCTGGGGTTTTAGTCTCTCCTGGGAAAACACGTCTGATCAGTGGATTTGAAGGACAGAAACAGCTTTCTCAGTGCTCCTCAGGTTTTTGCAACTCTCTAAATGAAGTATTTGCTCCTTCATAAAAAAACATCCAAGACCACCCCTTGTTCTGAAAGCCTTTTTAAGCAAGATTGTAAAATTATCAGTTTCGTTACAGCCTACTGTAATATAAATTAATAGCTTAGCAATCAATAGTGCCTAAGTTTAAAAGCTTGCTTTGTATTTACTTCAAATAAAAAGTTTTATTAAACTTTTAAATATATCACCTTTCATGCTTTGAATAAGTCCTTTGTTCCACACTTCAGTGATAGAAAGAAACTGTTAAATAAAATGCCTGAGGAATTACTCAGATACCTGTCTTCTCTAAGATTGTCATATTTAATTGCATTTACAAATAATGTTAAAGTAGAGCCTGTGATTTAAAGGGGTTAAGAAATGTGTGTTTCTCCTTAAGATAAATCATCAGCTCATTTTAGAGTTTTCGAAATCTTGAGAGAGTTTTGGCAGCTTCATTAGAAACAGAATGGGTTACTTAAGCTTTATGTTTACCTATAACCCTTGAATGTTCTTTAGCTTAATGGTATTTTGGAATATGTTTGAAAACCAGAGCTAAAAAGCCACTTTACAGAACTTAAAGCACTAGAAAAATAGAACAATTTTATTCTATTTGTGAATACAAAGCCGTAAAATACCAATGCACAGTGGGCAGGTCTTTCAAAATACAAAGTGTAACCAAGATAATGAAAGGAAAATTACTGTTCTTAGGTATATTCCCATTTGTGTGCATGCTATAGAAACAGGTACTTACAACTCATTTGCCTGAAGTGTCTCAGAAATTACAGGGAATTACTGACTGTTTTGGATAGATGTGTTTATGCTCCTTAATATAGTACCCCAAAACCTTATGATGGCAATTAAAGCAACACTTGTAAACATCCAGTTCTAATAGCTGTAGGGTTTTTTTTGCCCTCCCCGCATTAAAGACAGTATTTGATTTTGTTTTCATAGAAGTTTACGTTTCTGTAAACAGGCAGCTCGCATGTTTTCAGTTTATCTGCCACACTAAAGAACACAGAATCTGTGCCCACATTTTCCTGCTCTCACCACGGACACATCTGGCACCCCACAAATGTGGGCTTGTGTTTACCAGGGAGTTTCAGAAAATATTTAGCATGGACCCAACACGTTGAGTACTCTGCCCTGATTTGATATTCAGTGTGAAGTCTACGCAGGAGGACACGAGTCTGAAGTTCCCTTGGTGCTGAAATAATACAAAACAATGTTCCCTGCTCATTGGAAATGTACCATTTTCCCAAGTAATTATAAGTTTTCTATGCAGCTGGACATGGCTATAGTTCAGCAGATCTCTGTAATGAAAGTGTGCACATGGATGTGTCATTGTCTTTCAGGGCAGGGAGGTTTCAACTAAGGGTGGATGTTTTTTGGGCAGACGAAAAGCGATGAGTCATTACAGCACCTGGACTATGAAGTGCCAGTAGCATCACTAAGCACTACAAATAGATCACAGAATCACAGAATGGTTTGGGCTGGAAGGGACCTTAAAGATCACCTCATTCCAACCCCCTGACACGGGCACGGGACACCTTGCACTAGACCAGGTTGCTCAGAGCTCCATCCAACCTGGCCTTGAACACTTCCAGGGGTGGGACAGCCACAACTTCTCTGGGAAACCTGTTCCAGTGCCTCACCACCCTCACAGTAAATAATTTTTTCCTAATATCTAATCTAAACCTACCTGCTTTCATTTTGAATCCATTCCCCCTTTTCTGGTCACTACGTGCCCTTGTAAAGTCTCCACCTTTCTAGGTCCACAACCAAAGTATATTTAGAAGCTATGTTATTTCCAGCTTATCTCTTGTGGATGTTTGTAGGACAGCACCTACATTTGTACCTTATATTGAATATTAAAATTATTTATAATATTGCCCTTACCGAGAGCCTTGAGAATCAGAGGCAGGGTATGAATATTGAAGTGTTTGGGTCCAACCTGGCTGTCACAACCCATGTTCTACACAGCTCTAACCTTCACTTGCAGCGTGCTGACTTCTACCAGTTACTCCCTTTAGACTGCTTTCAGCCTGCCTTTTTATTCCACAAACAACATTACTCCTCATGACAGTACTCTTTACCTCTGCAAAGATACTTATTTATTTATTTATAGTTGTATATAACAGCATTAAACCACAAAATTTCCACGGGAACAGAACAGTAACATCATTTGGGAAATTAAGAAGATGGAGGAAAAAAATCTGCAGTGATTCTTTCAGCACAAGAGGCATAGTTAAAATAATCAAGTTTTAGTACACAGTGAAGTCTAATACATGAACTTCATAAGTCCACAGCTTTCAGTGTCAAAATTATCTTGTGTGAATTCTCAGTGAGAGATTAATTACAGATTATTAGTTTGACTATGATTTTTAATTATATACATTCTTAATATAATTAAATTTACACTTATATCCATTTAATCAACACTGATTTACTGGAAAAACGGTGATTTCAGAATTCAGATTGAAATAAATGTCAGTAGAATTCAATGTATACCAAATTTTTTATTTCGGATCATCCAGTTCAGGTAGGTGAACAGAGGAACTTGTTTTTCTAGTTAATTACCACTGGGGATATGGACATCTGATATCTTGAAAAACTGCCTTTCAGATAAGATTGAGAACAAAATGAAAAACAAACAGTAAAGATTGTGCTGTACTTCTGAAAATAAAACCAACAAACATCAAGTGAAAGGATAATCCTGTCCCCCCCACAAGCCCTAGGGGACACTCACGCTCACGTCTCGCAGCATTATCACGGCTTGTAAACCGCTGCTATGTAGATACTGCCAATTTAAGGTATACATTGCCTTATAAAATGATAAAGAAACCCCTGCAGCAAAAATGCAAACAAAAGTTATTTTATAATGTTCCAAAGGCTCGGTCATTTTCTAGCAGTTACCATCCAACAGTGTGAGGTTCAGTTTTACTCCATTGCATTGGTTGTAAAGGAGTACATTAAATTTAAAACACTTGCAGTCTTCATCTGTGCCTCTATCGTGAATTAACTCACAATTGTGTTAAGGTTTGAGTGAAACCCACAAACAGGTCTGCCATGCTAGATATGCCACATATGGTTTGAAAAAGTATAGTATTTGAACTTCTTATGTTATAATGCGCTGTTAATATTGTCCAGGGGGAAAAAATGCATCAGAATTATGTATGGACAGAGTAACCTTTAAAATGTTCATGTACTTATGTTGACAGACACTTTAATACCTGCTGACATCTAGGCTTGAGCCCATGAAATCCTAATAGAAAAAGATTTGCAACATTCAAGGTCCAAGTGAAACCTCTTTACGTTATTTGGTGACTCTGAAACCTGGAACTGTGGACCTTTGAAAATATTTCTGGTTTATAAGAGAAACAAATTGTTGCTGCTGAAAGCCAGCCAATCTTCTTTTGTTTTAATCTTACGGTCCTCCTCCCTCAACTAAAAAGATTTAGCAGCATTTTATAGATAAATCCTTTGAGGTCAAATCCAGTTTACCAAAACAAAATGGTATCATTTTTTAATGGTTATTCCTAGTACATAAATATTCAGGGTTTATTACCACTTAAGTGCTCAGGAAGGACACTGTCAGTAATAATCCTGAAAATACTTGTGTTTAAAGCTATAATGATGTACATGAAATATTATAGCCAGAAACATTAGCTTATATTATCTAAACAAAATCTTGTTTTAAGGAGGACCACGAGCTACTCAGAAGAAACTGAAAAGGAGAGACACCCTTCCCAACACATTTTTCCACACACTCCTGGGAAGAGAAGGCCTTGCCCCATTCTACAGGCAAAGCTTCTGATGACAAGGATGCCTCACCATGTCTGCTGGTGGAAAATTTCCCATTCACCCTAGGTTTTCTTCAAATCAACCTGAAGACCCCTTAGACCAGGGGATAAAGGTACCCTTTACACCCTCTCTACATCAAAATCCAGGAAATTCTTACAGAATGCAGCCTTCCTAACATATTTAAGCCAAATGAAATGAAATGGATTAGTTTTTTATCACTGAAATAGTGACTGGAATATTTTTAGCTAGCATGAGATTCTATACTAATAACCAATTATTTTTCTAGCAATAGATAACAGCCCTTCTTTGGGCAGATCTTTGGATTCTCTATCCAAATAATTCTTTAGAAAATGTCTTTTTCTGTTAATTGTCTTCTGTAACATGTTTCAACATTTTGGACTTAACGAAATCATTAATGTTAGGTTAATGAAAGGGGGAATGACTCTGTGTGGAAGAATACACTGGATTTTAGAAGAATGATCTAATTTAGATATTTTAATGAGTACTTTGTGCAGTATTCCTGACTATTCAAATATGAAAATTTTTGTGTTCACTCTCTAAAGCCTACCAGGTACCACTGTACAACACACACCAGTAACACACTCTTGCTTATTGTTACTTTAGATATTATAAAGGCCACATATTCAAATTATGTAAAATCAATTATATAGAGATATATACAATTCAAAAGGAGCACATTGAAAAGATTCCCAGTAATGATTTGTCTTGATTTTGCAAAATCACATTTAGCTAGTCACAGTAGTACAAGCCCCCTTCCAAAAGAAACCCATGTAAATATATGTCATAATCCACTGATTTTTATATCTCCACATCCTATCCATAAACTGAAAATATGTCATTGCAATCTGAAAAACTTTTTTAGAAAAAGCCATGTACTTTAACATGATCTGATTTTTTTTTAAATTGTGTCAGAAAAACTACTCTAAGAAGTTACTCAATAATGCCTTGCTAAATATTTCTAGGCATAGTTTTCTCTTGGTTTTCAGAGTTATATTTGTGGAGGCCTATGTACTTCCATCTCGCACAATAGTATGGAAACTTCTTGCAGCAGAAACAAAATCATAGCCCTTAACTAGCTCAGAGGTTTGTAACTCTCACTGTTGCCAAGACAGCAAAATGCAGACATATAGTCACACTCACTTGGACGAGGACAACTTTATACTTGCTCTGTACCTTAAAAAAATAAAAACTTATCTGAAAAAATTGTATATTGGGATCATCCCTGAACTATTAAAACAGACTGTACCAAAAGCTATTATAGCTATTGTCAGCCAAGCTTAAAATTATTTTCCATCTCTACTACAAACCATTTAGGAAATTCCTTTTTTTCACAGAGCAACTATTCAAAGAACACATCTGATATATCTCTGGCCTTCCACCTGCTTCCTAAATTTGGCCCTTCATCTTCCTTATCTATACTCATGGTAGCCTGATAGTCTGATCACAGTCCATCTCATGTTTCTCTTCTAAGTAGTTGTTCCATCTCAAGTTGTCATTTTCCAGTTCCTGGTCTTCTCAGTGCATGAACTTACTCACTTTATTACCATTATTGTAACTCACGTAACACTCACAAGTGTGACATTTTATTGACAAGGAAGTAAGGATTAAATTTTACATACTGATGACCCCAGTGGATAGAACATAAATGGAAATGAGAGAAGCATGTGGATCTCATGAAGGTCTTTTATCTAATCTCAGTGTTCTTTAGCAGGTTGCTTGAGGTTTTTTCCCATATAAATGAAATGTAGCTGGAGGAGGAGGAACAAAACACTGATACCATTTCATGCCTGCCACTGCATGCTGTGCAAGCATATGAAAAACACTACAATGTGTTTGGACTACAAGATGTATTTTAAAAGAGCTGCTCATTACTCAGTCAAGTTCCCATTCCAAAACTGCACCGGGGGAAACCAGGAGGCTGGCTGTTTAGAATGGCTACTTTGAGTCACCTCCACAAAATGACCTCTGGAAATTTATCCGCAGTACCTGTTTCCCACAACAACGTCTGTCCTTGCACTCTGGAGAATTATTTCTTGCCATTGTCAGAAGCACTGTTTAGTGCTGTCAAATAAACAATGGCCATGGATGAATGTGCTCTCCAGCCAAATGGCAGAAGGGAACTAACAGGGATTTCAGAGTTTGGTTCTGGGAAACCTCTTTGGAAGGGTAGATGGAATTAATTATGCACTTATAAATATATACATGTGCATGTGTGTATGCAGATGTGTAAACACACAAGTAGATACAAAATATTTTTTATTTACGGAACATGAATTATTTAGATTGTGTTCTATGTGAAATGGGTGTCCAAAAGCTGCTCCACGTGCAGCCGACAGTTATTTTTAAAGGCCACAACACAGCATCAGCTGATTCATATCCTCTTTAAATTATTTATGTACTTTTAGTAAACACAAAACCATTTCTACACGTGTGTTTACATACAGAATATATACATGCATATAAATACATATAATGCAACGCCAAATGCAAATATATACAATTTTGTGATGATGCTAAGGGATTATCAGTTGCACCTCCAATAAATATACAGTATCTGCACTTCTCTGCCAAACTTCTTATGAGGTATATATTAATTATTGAGCTTTACCACAGCCAGTATAAATAGCTACAGCAACCAGCCAGTTTAAAAGGGCTTTTCTGTTATATATTATTGAACCAACTACTCATTCTGCACTTTGTATTAATAACTGCAAATGAGAATTCCCCTGTGTGCAAACACTGTACCTCTGGCAAATTGGTATGGGAATGACCGGCAGAAAGAATGAATCTGGAGCTGGAAAAGGCAAGAGCAGGCACGAGTAGCAGGATGACTGATGGCAGGTAGATGGGCATGCAGCTTTAATGTGGGAAAGAAGCAGGGAAGGTTTAGCAGGGGAGAGAAGACCTTGCAAGATGGTCACAGTCCCAGGACACTTCTTAACTTCTTTTTCTAGCAGCCCCCTTTTCTCATGCATAAACTTTTACTCTAGCCAGTCTCAAAAACAGATCCATCTTCTTACTAGTCTGGTATGTGTGCCAACCATTTCCATAATATATTTTAAAATAAAGAGCACTCTTTTACTCCCTGTTTTTGATACTATTCTTGCTAACATTTACATGGGAATGGACGTAAAAAGTAGGAGGTTGAAACTTCCAGCGCACCCAGGAGTTTGTCTTAATGCAATTTCCCTCCCAGGCCCTTTATGAAGTGCAGCTGGTGCAAAAAAAGGAATTTCACTGACACAGAGGGAGTCATTCCTCACTCAGCTTCCACTGAATCTTTGCCTCTAATTAAGCATACCTGTCAGTGACTTCAAGGAAATCTCCACAAGTGATCAGTCAAATCTGATCCTCTGTGATAAACAAGGAAATTATGCCACTGAGATTTAAATTCACAGCAAAAGCTGCTCTGTGGCTGACTGATACTTCCCTGTGAGCCCATTCCTGCTTGGGCCTCTCAGCTCCCCTTGCACTCACAGATCACTCAGGCACTTGTGAAACCTCCATTTGACTGCCCCATTTGGCACATAGTGCACACATCCTGCAATTACTCCTGTATATGTCACTTTTCTATGGGGGCATTACTGTCCCTCTCGGCATTTCTTTATTCAAGTGTAAGTTCAGCACTCTGATGAAAGCCCTCGTGAGCCGTACGCCAGTTACCTGTCTTGCTGTTGCATTTTTTTAATTTCATATGAGTGCTTTGGAAATTATTTCCCATGAATTCATGCCATTTAATAACAAAGGTGGGGCCAGTGACTTAGAGGATGCAGGAGCACATTTTAAGTTGAGAACAAAACAGGTCGCTTTGTGTAGCTTTCCCAGGCCACACAACATCAGAAATTCAAATTGGGAAGTTAAGAGCAAGGCTTGGGAGCTCAACAAAACATCATGAATATTTCTCATTGTCATTCCAAGATGAAGAAATCTGTCTGGCAGTTTCTAAAAGAGAAAGCTCATACTTCTTTTTTTTTTTCAGTTACACTGATGGGTGCATTAGCAGGGACAGATTGCCAGCTGTCTTTCAGGGAGCACAGGGACAGTGGTTGTGCCTCATCCTTTGGTGGCCAAGATAAGCCAAGCTTATGTTTTAACTCTAAAAACACCATCTGAACAGCCAGTGGAGTTCTTGGTCATCTAGAGGCAGCTGGACATTGGAGGCTCAGAAAAGACCTTGGCAAATGAGGAAAAAGACTGAGACTGAACTCTCCATCATCCTTCCAATGAAAGCACACAGTGACAGCGCTTGAAAAGAGGAAATGTATGGAAAGAAAAAAGCCAGAAAGAACAGCTGTATTTTTTCAGGGTTTCTCTAGAAAGCAAGTCGATATTTGTACATGGCAGGAAGCAAAACACCACTTCCTAGAGTGGGCAAAATGCCACCGTAACAGATGGCAGAAGTGCAGGCATGCAAGAGAACAAGTTTATGAATTGATGCATGGGCATGTTTTCTGCCCAGGAATGTTGAAACGGCAGTTTTTGGAGAATTATTTCAACTCCTAAATTTACAGAACCATGTCATTACCAGCCTAGATTCAAACTTGCTTCAAGGAGATATAGATTTTGTTTCTTGAAAGTAATTTTTGCTTTCAGTTATTTTGATAACCACCCAAACACTTCCCATATTAATGTTTATTTGAATTAAAAAGAAGTTGTGCTTTGCTGTTGTATTACTATTTTTGATATTTATTATTTTAAGGTATCTATGTCCAAACACCACACATTAGGTTTTTACCTGTATACAGGGCTATTTTACAGGTGTATCAATGAGTTTGCACTGATTTTTAAGGCGTTTTGGAGCTCAGCATTATTTAAAAACCATCATATTCTATCTCTTTGTGCTTGGCTATAACCTGTTGCTGTATACTCTTGGAAGAGCTTTTGGAAGTCCATTTGACACAGAGATGCTCAGAAAGGGGCTATTGACTAATGGCATCCTGCAAGTGTTTTGGAAATACTTTAAGTTAAATAGTTACTCTAAGAGGTTACATGGTTGAGTATTTCTTCATGCATATTGGAGATGATAAAGAAAGGCAAGAAAAATTATAGAGTAGAGCAAAGATGCTTGAAAAACAGACTTCATTAGTGATTGGGATACAAGAAACTCAGCTGGAATATACAGGTAGAGCTTTCAATTAGCAAGGGCCCTTTGGATTAAAAAGAAACATTCTTTGCACAGTGGGTGACAACCGCAGGTGCAGAACTGTGGTTCATTTTTCGTTCCCAAAGTCCCATTACATCTCCTGGCCTAAGTGCCTCCAGCTGGCAGGCTCGGTGTGACCAGGGCTGGCACGCGGTCTTCAAATCAGTGACGACAATGGGTAACACCCTGTGTCAATTTATGATGGGATTATTTGAGCCTAGGAAATTTAGGCTACTGATACAGCTTCAATATCTCCTCGTAGAAATTTTTTCCTCCTCTTTGAGCTTATTGAAGAGTCAACCAACCACTGATATCCTTTAACTTCCTCTCCAGTGATACTGCTGGCACGGCAGGTAAGATTATTGATCTCAAGCTACCTCAAGATTGCCTCTGCAAAACTAATCTTCATCCTCACTTTGCAACAGGTCTTTCATCACTGTGCTACAGCCACATTAATAATGAATGAATCCATTATGATGAATGGCTCAACAATGAATATCAAATGACTTCTCCATTATTAAGATCATTACAGGACACTAAAGGTAACTGTTCAATGCCATTCACAGCAGTTTAGCTGTGTGATCTCTTTCTCTCTTAATAGGATTTCTATGACTAAAAGACCCCAAATCACACTGAATATTTAACCTGAGGTTCAGTGATTTTACACTTCATACAATAAAACCTCATGAATCAATAGGGCAGTAATAAATATCAGTGTCTCTTTGAGCAATTTAACATAATCTTGCTGCGTACACAGTGCCTATCAGCACCATCAAAAACTGTTCTCTGAAGATCTGCAGCATGGATATTAATTGTACCAAATCTAACCAAAAACTAGAAACGGAACAGAACCACTCCAGTGTTGTCTTTAAAAAGCTGTTCCTTTTAACTATGTTTTTGTTTATCTTCACCCACTTTCACAGTAAATAATGCAACTGATTAGGAAATGAACACAGAACATTAATCATAGTGCTTAACTAGATATTTCCTAAAGGTCACCCCACTTTGAAAGACGGAGCTTTCCCATGTTCTGCCCTTGATTAATGGTCCATTTCCCGTCTCTCCCATGCACCCTTGGATCCCCATCCTGCAATTCTCCCTTGCTCCTGGCTCTCATGCGAGTGGCACGCCTGTCAAAGTGACATGAGAAATGACTGCACAACCTTTGCTGACATTCAGCAGTTCCCAGTCTTTCAGTTTTCGCTCGGCACAGCTCTACAAGAAGTCTGCTTTAGGTTTACAGTTTCCCAGGCAGAATTTGCAGCGACAGAAGAGAAATGATTGCTCTAGATTACATTGCCAACAGAGCTTTGACAAATGCTACACAGCTAAAAGATCTTGCCCAAGATAAATAGGTATCAGTGAATACTGTGGCTAGTTCTCACTCATGCAATCTCAATTCTAAATCTGCGCTCAAGAATCAGCTTTGGTAACAGTACAGCAATGGAATATATTGAGGGAAGAGGGATTTGATGGGGAAGCATGATAGAAGGATTGATGATAGCAAGTTTGAGAACAACCTGGTGTCTGGATTTGAGTCTCAAATGTTGTGGTTTAAATGCTGTTTCTGAACAGACTGCTGTGTGGAATGGGGCTACTGCAGCCCAGACACCTGGGTCTCCACCTACCCGTGCATCTACAATTTGTTCCCGAAATAAGTACACTGAAAAAGAGGAGCAGTTTTCTTTCATCATTCATAGATTTGAGGGAAAAATAAACAGAAAAATCCCACCTCTAAAATTTACATTGTTTTACATCTTGTTACGAACTACAAATATTTTGCAATTCAGAAAGTCCACTAAGAGAGATCCCAACAGCTGAGTCCCAGGTTCCTAGGTCTCCACACCAGATACCAGCTCACAGGAAACTGCCATTAAAAAAGGGATGCATGTTTGTTGCTCCAGGAAACAACCCACTCAATTCTCATGGGAAATATTCCTTTTTTTCCCAGACCATGGCAATTGTTCTTGTAAGGAAGAAAAGAGAAATGCCAGAAATTACTGTTACTCCTTCCAACCCTACAGAAAGATATGGTGAACCCAAAATGCAACCCATAATAATCTTGTGCTCATAATTGTGGTTACTTAGATATAATAGAGCTGTTTTGATGCAAATTAACTAATTGACTAAAGTAGAGATGATGCCATTAGCAATAATTTGTCCATCAACCTTTGATACCGAATAGGGGTCACACAGGATAAATTCCCTGTCTTCCTATTTTCAGGGAAAGACACATTTCTCTCAAACCCCAATCATCTTTCTCTGCATTTGTATGCTGAAAAACATAAGCACAAATCCTAGACTTTTTCTCCAGTTGCTCTAAACAATTCTATCTCTCTTGAAGAGGAAAAAGAAACTAAACACACCAAAAATCTCTAGACAATTACAGTGATCTGTGTCTGGGAACATCGTAGTTTCTGGTTGACAAAACATCTCACTGGTGCACAGCAAACACCTTAATGGGTTTGAGAGCAGTAATTTAAGGCAGAAGGAAAAATGGAGAATTAGCTGGACTTTTTTTGTGTTGAGAAGTACTCTTGTAGAGAACATCTTTGTTTCAATTCCTTCACTGATTTTTTTTTTTTTTTTTTTAATAAACTATTGCATGCCAGGGCACCTCCCTGTGAGTATCTTGGCAGACTTTAACTGAACTTGCCATTGGTGGAAAGATATTGCCACAAAGAATGTGTGTCCGGGATTAGGGATATATTAAGTGATAGTTTACCACACCTGCAATCTCAGCCACATAATTTATTTAGCAATGTGGGAAAGGAGAATTAAGACCTCTACTTCCCACAAGGTTTAAATAGAGAATAATTTAGAAAAGTGAACCACCATTGCTATCATATGTGGATGCCCTAATCTTGAGTCACTTAAAGTGACATCAGCCAGCAGAGGTTGAATCTTGCAATCAATCTACGTTTTAACCCTTCTACCAAAGTTAAAGTTTATTTCACAAAAAGGTGATCATATACTCTATTCTCAAAAAAATACCTGCTAGGGCATTGCCCATGAGTTATATAATAAGGATTTAGACAAACACGCAAGTGTTTCCCATTTCTCATTTCTACAGGCTAAATCCTGAGAAATACTGAATGCTTTGGAGCACTCAGATGTTATAAGTGCTCAGCATTATTAGCGCCCTTACATGTGTTCGGCGATGGAAAGCGACAACAAGCAACGTCCAAAAGGACAATACAGAATCTCATATGCTAATACTTCATGTTGGGATACTACAAAATTATGTAGTTACTGCTGAGATTACTACGTGGAATAGAAGCAATTTGTTTTCCAGTATAATTGGTCACATTCAGAATATTTGTGAAGAAAAATTAATCCTAATTGGAGTTACCTGTTAAAAACAACCAAACAAAGAAGCCTCCTAAGCAAAAAATATCCATTTTGGACATATTTTTCTGAAGATAATTTTTGAATTCTCAAAATTCAGTTCCACTAAAACACTCCAAGGTTTAAGCACACAGGACTATGACTTGGAATCAGGGCCCGGGAAAAATGCACATCAGTAACAACATCAATGTTTATAAATTGAATGGTCTAAAAATTTCTCTAACAAAGACATTTTCAAAAGACCATAGTACTTCCTATATGAGCATTGCAAATGCATTCCAGAAACTGCAACATTAACTGTGTGGAACAAAATTTTAATTTATTATTAGCACTGAAGAATTAAAAAATGGGAAAATTTTGAATATACAGTGATTAAAGTGTGTGTGCTGTTGCTGTAATATACAGGATACCTTTGCTGTCTATACATGGCCAATTTCATTTCTGACTTAATTTTTGCCACCAAAAGCAAAAGATATTTTTAGTAAAATTGTTCTAGCATATTAAAAAAAAAAATTCTTTGTATTCTAAATAAAGATTTCATGGATCAACTCTTGCATGCTGTTTATATGCAAGTTTCCTACATTTTGCATTGCTGAATAATTGAGAACATTAGCTCCCAAACCATGAAAAATTCATTTTATCATGATGTATTATTAATCAATTTAATTTACAGTGATCTGAAGAGTCCCACTTTCCATTATGGTGCTTGAAGATACGTTTAGACAGTAGCTTGGTCTGTATTATACCACTATGTAACTCTTTCTCATCTGATAAACTTCTAAAAGTGGGTCATACTCCACAAGCACAGTAATGGATAAAATGGATAAAAGAGAACCGGTTGACATAATTTATTTGGACTTCCAAATCCTTTTGAAAAAAGTGTCACATAGAAAATCACTGAAAATTTAAGTAGCTGGAGAACAGAGCAAATTATTTGAAATTATCAAAAGCTGCTTAGCAGACAGAAAGGAAACCATTGCATTTAAAAAAACATTTTATATATGAAGATACTTTACTATCACCATTTAGAGGAAGTACTCTTTTACTATTTAAAGCTATTTTTATTTTCACTACATAAACATACTATTATATTTCACCAAGTTTCAGCTAGTCTTTTAATGTTTACTACAATTTTATTATAACATAATCACAAAAATCGGTTTGGAAAATAACAACTCTTACTCTTGTTTAGAATTTATTTGTCTAGCATTAAAAGAATGTTCATTCACTACAGCTTCATTGACATTTCTCTCCACTTAAATGCAAATTGAAAAGGGAAATATGAATGATATGCAAAGTCCCATGACTTGGATTTATTCTTTGATATTTTGTGAAAAGTCTCTGGCTATTGAAGTCTCTGCTTATACGTCAGATGACAATTATATCATCTGGCCATAAATATAAATAATTAAAATGCAAGCTAATAATTGAGAACTGCTGATGAACAGGGGAAACATTTAGAGAAACTATAAAGGTTTATAAAGAAGAAAGAGTATTAGAAACAGCTGGTAAACCTTGAATGCTAAAAGGGTCACACAGGGAAAACAATCTGTATTTGGAGGCAGAAGCCTGAAACCCTCATTCACCTTAGAAGAGTTTAACGTAGCTGGGAAGGAAAGTGAAGTATCTTCCAGATGGTGAGCAGAATGATGGGGTCTGCTAAACATGAATTTGAAAAAATTGCATAAAAGTCCACGTTGTAAGCACCAGAGACAATACTGCAGGATGCTACCAGCAGGTGAAGTCTCACTGGAGCAAAGCACGACCCTGGCAATGCCTGACTCAGATGGAGAATGAGAGCAGGCAATGAGAATAGTCCAGGGCATGCATGAGCTCTCCTACAAGGAATAAATGATCAAGCCAGGATAACTTTGCTTAGAAAGGAGTTACATCTAAAGTGCAGAGGCACAGTACAAAGGCATTAAATAATAAATGGCAGGGAAAGCACATGGATTGCTGGTCTCCAGGATTTGTGGCACACAGAAAATGCTTTTTTCTTTTTATAGGGGATTTTAATCTTGGACACTCAGGACAACCAAAAACCTGAAGTAATTTGTGTAGACAAACAGTATAATATATCCTGCTGCCCCTGGAAGTAAAAAAGGCATATATAAAGGGCATAACATTTTAAAAAATCAGTGTTAAAATATTTATGCAAATAGGCTGGGAAAAATTTCAGCAAAAAGCTGACGATCAGGCAAAATAACCACATTAATGAAATTAGGAAAGAATTTGAAGCAGAAGTGTGTGGAAGGCTGCTAAGAAATGCCCACTGGTTGGGGGGGAGAGGGTGTGCCTGTGCCAGGGAGAAGGCCTGCTGCTCCTGGAGCTGGCACCACACTCAGGTGACTGGGGAGGCTTCAGGCTGAGCTAGAGGCACCAGTAAGCGATCAGGGAGGGGGCAGCACTCTGAGGAGGTTTTATTTAAAGAAAAAGAGGGCTACAAGCCAGAAACCTACCCTTTCATGCAGCCCCTCCTCCATCCAAAGATGGCTTCATCACAAATTTGTACCTCCTTAAAAATAAAATGCTGGCTTCAAACACACATCTTGTCACATCTTCCCTCCTTACAGAAATAACTGAAGACCCTAATCTTTCTCTATCTGCGTTTTTAAAAAAAGAAGAACAACATATGGCTAAAAAATATGTGTTATAGATGGGAAAACAGGAGTAGGCTAAGCAACTTGTGAAAGCAAAATATCAGCACTCCCTGGTTATTCCCAGGGAATGCTCCCAAGGTTTATCCCCATTTTCAGGAATGGTGGGACCTCAGACTCTGCCAAGGATGGTCATCATCCTCATGTACTCACAGAGAGACGAAACTCACCAGCTACTGCTTTCAGCCTTCCAGTACCTGAAGGGAGCCTACAGGGAAACTGGAGAAGCACTTTTGGCAAGGGCATGCAGGGATAGGACAGGTGGCAAAGGCTTTAAACTGAAAGAGGGGAGGTTCATATCAGATGTTAGAAAGACATTCTCTACTGTGAGGGTGGTGAAACACTGGAACAAGCTGTCCTGGAGACGTAGCAGATGCCCCATTCCTGGTAACATTCAAGGTCAAGTTGGACAGGGCTCTGAGCAACCTGGTTGAGTTGAAGATGTCCCTGATCATTCCAGAAGGGTTGGGCTAGATGACCTTTAAAAATCCCGTCCAACTCAAAGTATTCTATAATTCTGTGGTTTGATGAGAATAAAAGACTTCAGCCCTACAGTGGAGTATCAAAGGCTTGTGGTTATAAAACAAATACAAATCAAATATCCTTTCCAGGATGTGTACTTTCATATCATTGTATCCCTTCATGAGAGGAAATAGCTTGAAGGGCAGTTCTATGCAAGGCAGAACGGAGTTAATCTCGTTGCCTGTTCTGGATCTTTCTGCACAGGTTTGTTTGCCTTTGGTAGCAATAAGTTACTTAAGCTTAAGGTTAAAATAAAATCCTATATTGGGTAAAAACGTTGCAAGCTCATTGTCAAATTATTTGCACAAGCACCTTAGGTATACAAACCCAACTCTAAAAAGCATTAAGTGATACCCTGAAGTTGTTTGCAAAGATACAGCACTTTCCTGGATTAGATAAAACTGACACTTTTGTTGCTTCAAGTCACAATATTCATATCTATTGTAGGAATCTACTTGTCTCTACTTCTATTGTCATTGTTTGGTAAAAATGTAACCAATAATATAATATGATTTAAAAATTTATTTCTATAACAGCAAGCAAAAGTTATCTATTTTTGACACACTGAAAAATCCCTGGCAAAATTTGTTCACTCTCACCAAGAAAAACGGTGATGTCTAATGATGAATATTAAACCTCTGCTTCCCAGGATTCCCATAGTTTATATATATCAAATTATGCAAAAAACTACTGGAGCGTTTCAATTATACTACTATAACTCCTACAACAATACACAAACACAGATATATACTTTTTGGGAGAAATAAAGCATCCCTTTCTCCAAAAGAAACCCATGAATTTAATTGTGAGAGCAGAAGACAAATTACTTTCTGATAATTGCCAAGAAACTGTTAGATTATATCTTTACATCCATTTCATATCCTCACTTCACTATGCAGTGAAATAAGCATGATTTCTAATTAATTCCTGTATTTCATTTGCTATCAAACATGCACAATTGAAAATGATTGTAATGGTTGTTATTCTCGACTACCCACAGATGACCTTGAAAACTCGTATATCCAACAATGTTTGCTAACACCATAGAATGAGGTGTATTTTCAGCAATACCATAGCATAACTACAATTTAGTGGTGATTCTGGGATTACGAGCTCAAGAAATACTGACACTACCTGGAACAGATTTTTTTTTTACAATTCTTTCATAGCTTTCCTGCTTGAAGACAAAACTGTTCAGCCCTTGGTGAAATCCTTCATGCTGAAAAAAGCCTGTGTTGAAGTTACATTGCTTAGCAAAGATGCTCTACCTTACCTGTCTCTGTAGCTTTGTAAATCCTTAGGTTATTTAGAAAACAAGAACGCCAAAATTGAGCCAGAGCTTGTCATTCTTGTTCCTTACCCAGGAAACACAAGCAGTAAGAATTATGATGTGTTAATCCTATACCTAAAAGCACAGAAATGTCTACATTTCCAAAGTTGTGATGTGGTAAAGGATTCAGCCCTTTTTACCTCCTCCCCATCAAATACTGCCACTGAACACTACCATAAAAATAGAATATAATAAAATGGAATATAAAAATAGGCTGTGGTGGCAAAGACAAATACCTGTGTCCCACAGCACTTTCTTTTGAGAAAGCAGCCTGCCTTAAGTGCCCACAAGAGACCATGGCCATATTTATATCCCCCAAACACACTCTCCTAGCCACAGTCCTCTGTGCATCTGCCAAGGCAGCACAGGCATGGCTGGCACAACAGCAGCTTCTACTCTCAGGGAGGAAGGGAAGGACACCTGAACCGCCTCACTCCCACCATCACAGTCACAGAGAATCGCAGAATCACTAAGGTTTAAAAAGACCTGTGAGGTCTTCGAGTCCCACCTTTGATCTCCACCTTGCCAACCAGACCATGGCACTGCGTTCTGCATCCAGTTGTTTCTTGAACATCTCCAGGAATGGTGACTATACTACTTCCCTGGGAAGTCCACTCCAAAGTTTAACAGCCTTTCCTGTGAAGAAATTCCTCCCAATGTCCAGCCTGAACCTTCCTTTTTGCAGCTTGGGCCTTTGTCCTCTTGTCCTATTGCCGGCTGCCTGGGAATAGAGGCTGACCCCCACCTGGCTACAACAGCCACTCTACATTGTCTTTACATCCCTCAAAGAAATCTATCAGTTGATAAGAACCTGGAGCTAACACATCTCATAGCATGTGCCATGCAAGATTTGCCTACTGCAATTTCAGTGTTCCAGAACTTGCACCAGTTTTCCCAAGAGTTGTTTTATTTCCCTACAAGGAAACTTGTGCCGGCTGTAGAAGCTCCCTTTCCTCCTAAGTTCTGAGCCACCAGTATCACTCGTAGTATTGTTTCCCAGATTTCCACTTTCAGCAGGCAAATGTGAAAGTGGGGGATTCATTTTTTTAAGATCACCGTTCCTCTCCACCACTCAGAAGGGAAGTTTGCACATGTCACATAACATACGTGAGCATGCTATATGCCACATGCTTCGCTGAATAGTGCTGGCATAAAGCATTTTTATGTGGTGATTAATGTAACAGGAAACAAGCCCAAATTATAATCCTGAGATCTAATAAAGCGCACGAGCCTGGCATTAGCACTGGCTGCATTACCAGCTGCAAACTGTCAGACAAAAGGTGAATGCTCAAAGTACCCCAAGCCCCCTCCTCTCGTGGGGAATGTACCTGGTGCCAGTCACTTACCAGAGATGCAGTCAGCGACTCAGAAAAGCTCCCAATAAAATATTCTTTCCACGTGCCACACTAGCATCTATCATTGTCAACTCTGCGTAACACACAGACCTATATTTTTTATTCTTCAGCTTAAAAAATCCGCAATGAATCCCAGGCTTTCAGTTGTACAGGATGAAACACCTTGATAAATTATGTCACTAGAATGTTTGAAAATAAATAAAAAAAAAACCAAACCAACTCAATAATGTGCTACTAATTGAAGACTGGTATCAACCATCCTCTAGTCTTGAAAGTCACCCAACTTAGATTAGACATCTTTAGACCCTATCGTGTTTATAAGATTATCTTTTCCAAACTCTGAGAAACTCACTATTCTCCCTAATAAAACATTTAAAGAAAGCAGCAGGATGAATATATTCATCCTTGACATTTTTATGTACCAAAAGCCAAGTGATTTAGGACACAATCTGAGCTATCAGCAGGTGGTTCTATTTGAAATCAAACTGGAAGAGGAGATGCTATTATTTCATACACAAATCTGTATTGTGACACTTCCTCCCATCTTCACATCACTGTGTTTTCTTTTGTTTTCCTGTACAGAGGAAAACAAATTACTTCTACTACCTTGCAGAATGGGTGTGGGATGAAGGTCTCCCCAAAACAGGGAGGAAAAACAAAATACTTTCTGTGCAGCCCTCCCTTTAAAGGCTGTGAATTGCTAAAATAATTGTTCAGGAAGCCTGAACACATTTTATATCAAACTAAACTTCTTTCTCAAGCATAACAAAAGGTTTTGCATAAAGGATTTAAGGAGAGAAAGATATCCTCTGCAATGGAATCGGCTTTAAAATATCTGCAGCAGAGGAGGAAAAAACCTGGTGCATTTCAGAAGATAATTGCTGGGGATAAGGAAGAGCATCCTTCAAGCGTCTCCCAAACAAAAGCTCTGCAGCCGATCACAGAGGAAAATGTTTACATTGGGCATACTAGGAAGCACCCGGTGGAGCACAGAACTGATGAGTGAGTAAACACCTCAAGACAATCACCTGAAATGTGCTAAGCTGAGTAAGAGAGGAGTTTGGGTTTTTTTCCCTCCAACGCACTCTATCACTTGGTTTCTGGTCTCGCCTACTCTACAGTGTTCAGAAGAAAGTCCAGAAGCCTCAAAGGTGGAAGCCCTGTGTCACAATAGCGCTACAATTTATGTCAGCTTCCTCACTTCTTCCCTGTAGCAAAGATAAAATGACATACAATTGCTTTTCAGTCTTTGAACAGAGTTGCTTACTGTGTAGGATGAAAGAAAAATAAATGGTAAGCCAGACTCTAGCCCAATTTAGCTTTGTAAGAAGCAAGTATAAAACTAATTGAAATCACTGGGCTATATATATTTTAAGTCAGTGGAGAAGAAAATGTAATACATAAACCACAAGGTTTGTAATTTATTAGAGAGAGTTCACCACTTCCAAGTGAGGTCTATAGATAGAAATTTTTATTGGCCACATTACATTTTACTTGCAGTCAACATTTTAATTGTTTTGATGTTTAAGATTTAGCCTGATGCAATAAGCTCAGTTTGGGGGATTTTTTGAAAGCTTCTTCACAGATTTTCGCTGTAATACATTTTATTGATGCAACTGTAAGTAAAAGACACATATTTTTCAGGGTGAGTCCATTTTTAATGCAATTTTATCTACTGACTTGCACACACACTGACAAAGCCTTATGTATAAATGATGTGATCCTTCAACACCAGCATTAGAGTGAATGACTGATGCAGTTTTAGCTGGGCAGAGATGTGGGAGGTTTGATGTACAGCTATTGTTTCGTGTTCCTCCTTGTCTCTACCCCCAGACTCCTGGCCCAGCTATTCTGGTTTAGCAGAGATTGGGCTACAAAGGGAGTTTAGTGGAATGATCACACACCGTTTCTACCCACACCTAAGTGAAAGAACAGGGCCTGATGCAGAGCTGTGGTACAAGGGTAGCTATTGCCCCATGTAACATGAAAAAGCTATTGCTAGCACAGCCATCGGGCAGGCTCCAAAAAAAAATCATACTCTGGCTCTTCCAAGTCCTCCCCAGCTGCAAACAGAGGTGCCTACAACTACCAGAAGCATAATGCAAGGAACAAAGCTCTGTGCATATCAGTATTGAGCAATTAATTTATCTATACCTCCTCAGGCTACCAGGATGCCCAGTGGGAGGTTATACATTTTCACTTATTATGGAAAAGGTAACCGTAGTTCCAGGACTTTGACCTCAAAGTGATTTCTATAGGTAATTCTTGTGCCCTCAGGTCTTCTCTAGAGAGGGAGATTCATCTATGCAAAGTTTGAATTATAGTGTTTGGATGAAATCTATTTTCTTAAAAAAAAAAAAGAAGAAAAAAAAAGAGTATAAAATTGCCATTTTCTTCTAGATGATCTAAAGGCACTGATTTAAAACCAAAGTCCTCCCTCAAGAAAATCTCTGCTGAAAAGGCACCGTATCAAACTGCAAATGGCAGTTCTGAGCTGCCGAGGCCCTGACACATCTGCTACAGAGATCTCCCCACACAGCCCCAGATCTCCATAGAATTTGCCTAAGCACATTTTCGAATCTAGCTCAGCACTGCAGGCAGCTGAGCTTATTTGGGAGCCCTGTTTGGGAGAGGCTGGCTGCTCATTCTGCAGCTCCTGCAGGGGATGAACAAGTGTGTCTGCTCATTTGCAGAGGGCAGCGAAAGCGAGGGGCTGAGATAACCAGGTTTGCTACCCAGCCAGAACCCTCCCAGAGACAGCTTTGGGGCCCTGCTCAAACACAAATGGAAGGAATTAAACCAAAAAGCTCTACACTTTTGTAAAGCCACGTTTCACTTCACTTTCTCAACTGATAGTCAACATTTTCCAAAGCCATCTAAATAGAGCTGGATTCAAATTTCTATAATGAAGCACTGAATAACTCCTATGCACAATATACCTAATATACCAAAATACCCCAACATACCAAAATCGAGGATTTTTACTGGATCCCCCCAGTTGTGTAGTGATTTCCAGTATAACATCAAAACTATTCAAATAATCTAATTCCTTCGTTTTCTTAGCCACAAATTTAAAAATTAAAATAAAAAAGAAAACCACTTTAAATCTGAATGATACAAGTTTGATCAGTAAAGAGGACAGATACTTCAAGATACAGTTTCCCACTGCTCTTTGAGGATACTTTTTCCTACCCAGTGGCACTCCATCTGCTCATCTAAATGTGCATTTCCATGATTAGTAAAACAAACAAAACAGTCTATGATATGCAACCAAAATATGCATCTGACTTCAAACCCACCCCCTCTCCTCCCATTTTTAATCAGCTGGTCAAGCGATTATGTGTTTTTGTCAGCATTTACTTATTAATGTATTAATTGCTGGCCTTCCTAAGTTAACACCCTTCCCACATGAAAGACAAAGGGAAGTTCGGAGTGCTGATCGTGACCCCAGTAAAACTCATGCTAGGACATTAAAACAGATCATGCTTGTCTAAGTCCAAATTCAAGCCTCCAAAAGCTGTGTCTTTCCACACTGTCTGCAGAGAAGCTGAGGCATAATTTTATTTAGAACAGTTTAGTCCTCCAGTCACATAATTTCTGTCACTATTAGTTCCCTGACTATAACAGCGTTAAACAGCTTATTACCACGTAATTTCCTTTCAGTGCCTTGGAAAAATAAAATCTGTCATAATATGTTTCTTGCACTCCAAAAATCTGTAGCATTAGAAGTAAAAATAAAAGCCTTATAAACACAGCACAATAAAACAGAATCGTAAGGTCATGAATAGTGAGAGAGATAAGTAATTCTACCTCAAAAAAATTGGTAATTTTACTACTGAGAAATACTGTGCACCCTTCTAAACTCATCACTTTTAAGTTTTGAAACATTACAAAGGAATTAAACTGGATTAAGTTAAATCAATATTCTCCTAATAAGAATTCTTTGTAGTTTTAAATTTCTAAGCTTTACATATTTCAGTAGTTCACGTTAAATGGATATTTGACATTTTGCCAGAGAAAGTTTCATTAAATCACTAGTAGGAAAATCATGATTATCTCATATTACCTCAGTGCAATCATATAATGTGCCTGGTGCTTTTAAAGATGAGACAGACAAATGGGAGAAATGTTTTCACCACACCAAAAATAAACTACAGATATTTACAGCTCCTTTAAAGTGGAATTTCTCAAACACAGCTTGTTTCTACTTTATTTTGCTTCATCAGTAAATTATTACCATATTTTTTAATGCATTTGCATTTAATTTTTGACCCAGCTCAGTATTGTGTTAATCGTGTTGCCAATGAACTTTGAAGGGCAGCATAAAGACCTTTTTTCCAAAATTTAAATGATTAATCATAAATCATTAATTTAAATTATTGTTGACACCTCATTCTGCCAGCTGAAGGTGTCCCTTGTTTTTGCTATGAGACACAGGGCATGGTGCTGGAAACCATCTTGTCTCTGAGCTCCAGCAGCTCCATACACAGGGAAGTGTTGCTACCAAGACAACAAGGAACAAAGTTCCTGCCATGTCAGTCCCAAGGGAAGCTGGAGCAGCTGAGGACAGGAAAGACTGAAGTGGGTATCCTTCCAGTATGACCACAGGCCAAACATTCTGTCTCCCGGTCCCAGCTCAATAAAACATTACAACCACTGACAGCATGAAAGAGTTGTTGTGAGGATAAATACAGCCAGGATGTACAAGGCAAAAATTTAGACAAAGCTCCTGCAGTTCCTCAGTGCATATCTAAAGAAGATTAGGAGATTCTCGCACAACATACTGCATGTTCCTTCTGAAAGTATAAAAAATTACTGCATTTTCCTGTATTTTTGTAATGGATAGATAACATCTATGTAATCGTTTGGAGGTAGTTGTGAAATAAAGGCTGAGCAATGATCAGAAAACATACTTGATGAGAGTGGTTGCACAAAAATTAATATTACACAAATTTGTAGATAATAAAAGAAAAATAACTGTAAACATCATAAAATTGGTTTCCATGGGGAAAAACCAACATTCTTAGTGTCACTAACCTATAAGCAGGACATAAGGAATGTCCTACATTCCATTAGAAATTAACAATATTCTGAAATACAAATCTCAGTCATGAATAATTGGGCTACAGAAATACACTACAACAGGTTTTTTTATATAATTATTTTTGACAAGATGTTTTGAATCACGACTGAGATAAACTAAAACCTTGGGTTGGATATTTTATTTGGTTGGTCGGGTTTTTTATTTTTTGTTTTGGTTGGTTGGTTGGTTTCTTTAAACAGAAAACTCTGGAGAGAACATGAAGTGAACTATGTAATCAGCTGCTCAAGAGTAAGCCCATGGAGCTGGTAGAAATATGGTCTGTGTGTTCTGACAGGAAATTCAACCAATTCAGGTTTGCTTTCATTCCGGCCCTTAGGAATATTGTGTGGTATTTCCTGACACAAAGCATTTTTAAAAATTAGTCAGAAATTCTTCAACGAGCTGACACACCTTCACAACCCAGAGAGGTCCATTTCCAGACTGCAGCATAATATTCCCGACTCACGGCACCACTAAAGGCCACTTTGCTAACCAAGAACTGTGTGAAATTCTGCTAATGGACATGGACTCTAATGATATCCTAAAAAGATATAATATTGTTGCTGTTTTCAAACATCTAAATCACTTTATAGCATCATATGCACTTAGGAGTAATGAAAGTTGGAGGATATCTCAGCTTTTAAGAACAAAAGGATTGAAGGCTGATGGGCCCAGTGACTCAAAAACATGGATAAGCTTTATTTTCAAGAGGTTTATCATTGCATTTTCACTATGAAGCATGTTTTAGGCTAATAACTGAAGCACCACGATAATGTTGTTCTAAACACATCACAAAGAACCATTAATAATGTCAGAACACAGTTATTTCTGATATTTCTCACAGGTTTTTATACTTTTAAATTGAGAATGCCATAAAAAAATTCTGAGTAAAAAATTCTAAAAATACCAGCAAGGTTTTCATGGTTCTTATGCTAAGTTAATTTATAGGCAGGCATGTTTTTTATACTTTTAATGAGAAAAGGAGAGGGAGATTGAAATGATCATCAATGTATAATAGTTAAGAAATGTATTTTCAACCTTATTAATACACATAAACTCAATCACTCTTCCAAACAATAAGATTTGTACAGGTGTCTAAACAGGGTTACTAATAAGCCAGTCAAGATTATTATTCACCCTTGCTGCGCAAAAAAATGAGCTTGTAAGCCACAGAGCTGCAAAAAATTTGACACAACACAAAACCTGAGATCCTCGGGAGACTGTTATCCAAATAATCTTACTGTGGAGAAAGCCTGTGCAATAATGTAGCTTGGAGGGGCAACATCAATTTTCTAACAAGTAATTAGGATTTGCATTATTAATGCAATGGATATTCTTGCAAATTACGTCTAAATATATGGAGACGAAAAAAGAAAATAAAAGAAAGAAAACCCACAACATTTAATGACAGTGCTGTCATTTTTAAGTCTTTCTAATAAAACTATAGATAAGAGCAATGCTGAGCTGACCATCCTGGTAAATTTTAATCATTAGCACTTACAAACTGAATGCAGCCGCAGAAGGTTGTGTAGAACTGGGGCGATTAATTTCCACCCCGTGCTCAATACAATGTATCTCTCAGCTGAAGCACAATCTAGTCCATTAAAAACCAAAGTGTGCTGAAATCACTTCTGGAACATAATCTGCCTCACCATGTTATCGGTCTAAACAAATTAGGAACGGTTCACGTCACTCTCAGTCAATACTGAATGAAAGCAGAGTTTACCCACCTTCGACTCAGTCTGGCATTTCCCCACTCTGACCTACTTAAGCTAGATACCAAACTGCTGGGTGAAAAAAAAAAAGAAAAAAACAACCACAAGCTCTTAGATCTACCAGTGGTACTGAAAGGGGCCCAAACATAAGAAATGTTAACCTTGTTTTTGGTGAAAGGAAAGCATTTGCATGGTTGGAAAATGTAATTCCCCTCCGCCTCCCAATTCATCACATCTCCTCGCTAATTTTACGAAGGATGTGTGTGGAGACAAACACAGGGAGCAGTTGGTTTGCCATCCAGTGGAAAGTGAAATGAAAGCAGATTAAAGGAACAGAATTTTAACAAATCATCTCATATGCTCCATCCCTCAAAACTGAATAAAAGTGAGCAAAGAAATGCAAGCTTGTGGGTAATTATTTCAGCGTGCAAGGGATTTTAAAATTTATCCAACCTTCTGCTCTCAATTGATAGTATAAACCCCCTGCAAAGCCTACTTAGAGAACATAGACAACTTCATACAGCTTTTTGCTTGTCTAAAGACCAGTTTAACTGGTTACTGAGCTTGAGAGAAGAATCCCAAGGCAAATGGCCTTGTATCGACACAGCTACACAATGGCTGAGCACGCACAGACGCGTGTGGGTAATTAGCTTGTTTCTTTGGTAATCAGATGGAATACAGTGGTCCATCTTAGACATTTTCTAGACCACTGACCATCCTCCCTCCACACAGACAAGCTCTCCCCTGAGGTGCAAGGATCCAAAGTAAGCAGGTGGCCTTTCCAGGCAGCAGCCGCACTGTGCAATGAAGTATTTTCTATAAACTAAAAGAAGTACCGCAAAAACTCAAGCGTCACCAGGCATCCTTTAGACAAAGAACAATTTGAGGCATAGAGGACAATTTCTTTTAACCTTTAAACCCATGCAAAATGAGAGTAGAGTTTGCATGCACTTTCTTATTCTCCTGATACAGTCTAAGTACATCAATTTTAATACAAATGTATGGTGACAGAGATGGAAGGAAAAAGAGATTAATGACCAGGCTTACCTCTGAAAAAATGCTCCAACACTTCTATTTGTACAACATCTTCATAGCCTTCAAATCAGAAAGTGCCCAGACTTAAAAAATAATTTATTACTTTGGAAAATAAGATTAATACAAAGAAAAGCAAAGAGATATTGGCTTATATTTTATCTACAGTAACATAAAATGAAGAAGCAAAAGCAACTACACTGGATGTATGGCACAGATAGTATAAAACATCACAGTAATAAAAAGTATCTTAATAAATGAGTAAGTGTTGCCTGTGATACAATCTTTCTGCAGTAATATTAATATCCATTTCTAAGCACAAAAATACCCCATTTTATCACTGTTGGAAGAAAATGTCATTGAAAGCTACACTATTTGATACATGCCCAGTTTTAATCATTGTGTTTGCTAGTTGAATGAAACTTGGAAAAAAAGACAATGGAAATGTCATGATTGAAAAAACAAACTTGATCCTCACCTCTTTATCTCAAAGTTGGTAAGTATTTACATATTTTATCACAGAGGTTTTATCAGGTCCTACTTCTGCTACTTTCTACAGAGAACAGCAAAATTTCCATCTTGCTTACACAATTAATCAAGTCCCAGAGCATCATGATCCCTAACTTGGAAATTCCAGCCTTGGCTATTGCCCATGGTACTGCCCAGTAATGAACCAAGTCATTGTGGCCACACGCGTATTTATAATCCACAGTAACACCCAAGTTCCATTAACTGACTTCACTGCACCCATTTTGGTGTTTTTGCAGGAGCAAAGACCCTTTTAGTTGGATACTTAAAAATAGCCTATACAAAGGAATAATATGTTTTAGTATATGAAATATCATATTATATGTAATGGAATAAGATGCTTCGTGTTAAAATGGCAAAAAAAAAAAAAAACAGAGCAGCTTTTGTATTTATACAGACCTTCTTCTCATGAGAAATAAATGTAGCAAGTGAAGAAAAATATTGATTGGCAACGACTGGTTGGTAATCAGCTTGAGAGAGAAGCATCCTTAGCACTTCAATTAACCTCTATTTCTGCCATAGCACGGGCACAGTTGTAGGTCCCCTGCAATAAGTCAGCAATATCACGAGGTAAAATAGAGAAGAAACTCCAGGCCCACACAGTGCAGAGATACACAGACATCACACAGTTCATATTCAAAACTTGGAATACCTCTCTGGTTCCCTACAAAACTAAACAACCACCATCCTTCACCAAATTCTCTTTGGAAAAGCACTGCATTAGTTTCAATTAATCCCTCCATTACTCAGAAAAGCTGCACATTACTGAGCACCATTATGCAACACACCTACATCCAGTAACTTACTCCAAACATGTGAGGAGTTTGTGTCAGAACAACCTCAGACTGTTCTTACTTTTAGAAGGAGTTCGAAGCACTTTTTTCACCAGTCTGAAGACTTTTATCTAATGAGGGCTCACACTGAAGAAATAGTTTCACCTTAGGCAGAACGACTTCTGTCGTGAACAAACACAGTGCATTATAACTACAATGTTTTCCCGGGCCATGTCCTGATGACAGTCACATCACACACATCAAGAAACCTAAGCAGAAAGTCATTAAATAAATGCTGTCTCTCTGGAAAGATTGCACATTTTGCAAGAAGCTCTCCAGCCTTCCAACAACCTGCCAAACTGCAGCAGACGATATCAGAATAGGAAGTACAAAACCTGACTGTCCTCTTTACCAGTTGTGTTGATCTCTCCTTCCTTCTCTTCCCATCCCCACCAAGTAGAGCCTGAGAAACCCAAGGATCCTGAAGAGGTTCCTTGCACTGCTGGGCCGAAAGAGCACCACTGAGCACTTCAAACCCTGTTTTTCACACTGCAGGTGATATTTTGAAAAAAACACACCCCACATCTCTTCATATGAGAACAAGCTAAAAATCCAAGGTGGTCTTAGTTGGCTAAACATACGCATAGGGAGAGAGCCATCTGGACATCCCACATGTTGCAGTCTTGGTTCAACCCCACAGCCATTTTATTGCAGCACATTATCTGGAAAACCCCTCCCTCTCGGACCTTTCAGCTCTGGTCCCACAGAAAAGTTTGCAAGTCCATAACTTTTCCACACACTATGAATTCAAGAGGGTGCATTGCAATTTTGGTCACTACCTACTCTCAACAGATTCCAGAATACCTCAGGGAAAAACAATTACCCTTCTTTTTGTTGTGAAGGTTTACATGCTCTGCGCATATCCTGCAGCTGATATTCTTCTCTATTCTGGATCTTGAAACCTTCCTTTTTTTAAGATCTTCCAACTGATTCATGCAATCTATTTACAATTGGAAAAATTGTTCCTAATCTTTTAGAAACTTGCTTGTGTTACAAAGGTGAAAAAACCCCAAGTGAGAAATCTGTTCAGCTCTTCTTTTTTTTTTCAACGTTTGTGAGACTTAAATAAATTTCTTGCTTTTAGGCAGAAATATAAAATTTATGCTTGCTGCCTTGGACTGAAGAATAAATATTGGTCTGCTGAATGGAGTACATGTATGTTTAATTCCAGTGCCTGCACACCCTCAACTACTTTATTATGATTGAATGAAACTCTTACATTTAGAGATTTCTTCTTCATCAATTATATATCATACACTTTCTATTTGCTTGCCTTTTCAGTCCTTTCAGTCTGAAAGCATGTTCTGCCACCACGATGCTCCCCGAGGATTTGCACACACGGTTTTTCCCGGGCTGAGCAGGGTCTAATGTACTCCCTGTATATCAGGGAGCAGATACATTTTCCTGAGTGGCAAACAAAGTACTGTGCACTGATCAGGTACCTTTCCAGAAAGCAAAATAAGGAGGCATCTGCTGAATTGGGGGGTGGGGTATTTATTTTGCCCTTTCATGTTTTATTAAGCTTGTACTTTATTTCACCAGATTTTTAGAGTCTTGACTGGGAAAACTGAAAACCTTTTTTTACTTTGAATACATTCCTCTTGAATGCAGCTGAATTTAAGGCTGCATGCTCTAAACAGAGAAAGCATGTGCGTGAATTTATGAGAAATCCGTTTTAACCACTTTACAGAAAAATCATTGGTGTTCTGTGTCTTAAAACTGGTGCTCCTCTCATTGGGCCTTGACTGGCTCATCACGTGTTTGAATCTGCCAGGTCTGCTGTAGTCAATACCACCATGAAATTTAAGTTTAAATCCGTGTCTCTTCTGGGAACAGCCCAAAGGGAAAAAATCCTTCAAGCTCTGAAAAATCATTTTCTCAAGTCACAACGTATACAGAGAGTACATGAAACATAGTTTAGGGATAAGTTATTCTCATTTATGACACCTCTATTTTAGCAACATTCCTATCCTGGAATATTGCTTTTCTTGGTATATTTTCTGTCAGGAATCATTATTTCAGTAAATGTGGCTAACTTGCATCATAACAAATGTACTCAGAAAATTCCTACCCTTTGTTTCCTCTAACAACTTAGATTTCAAACACTATGCTTTTCCAGAGCGAACATACGGACAAATGACCGAAACATCACTAACTCAGCAAATGCCTGGACTCACAGACAAACAAAAAAGTGAAAACAGAACTATAAAATTAATTTCGTTACATCAGAATTTCAATTTAAATCCCTATTAGTAAGCATGTAGTAGTAATTTACATGTAGTAATTTGTATTTTAAATTATATTATATACTTAGGTGGTATGAAATTCACAAAAGCAGAAAAAGCATTATGCTAGCAGTGTTTTCATATATGGTTTCCACAGAAGTGATGCCTAAACCGTGATAAATTGCAGAGCATGATGGGGTGTGCAGCACAGCACAGAGGAACATGGTTACACAGAGCAACTTTTCCCTCACTAAAAGATTTGCTTTGTCAAAAGCGAAGAAAGAAGTGGTGCCTGTCTACTAAACTAAATACCAGAAAACGAAGAAATTATTCATAAAATATCATCAATTAACCAAACATCAATAATCCATAATTACTCAGTGTGTTTAAAATTAAAGGTGAATGACCGAGATGAAAAGGCTTTGGATAAAACTGGCCCTCAAAATTATCTTTTTAATATTTCATACATTAGGTATTGGAGTTTAATTCACTTCAGAAGCAAAATGCTTATTTTTTCAGTGTTCTGATAAGTGAAAACAAATTTTCTTTTTAAATGAGAATTGGTTAGAGTGGAGTAACACCATCATAGACAGAAAACAGATTTGGTGCAGGATTTAGCACTCTGCTGGTTTTGACGTGGACTGCGATTTTCTCCCAGTAGGAAAGATGTGGCAGCAACGGCTCCCATTGCATGGCTCCAACAGCAGGTCCACAAAAGCCTGTGGACTTGGCCACGGCCATGAGGTCACTGAAAAGTGTTGTGCCCACTGGCCACCTCTTGCTCCATGGGGTTCAATAAAGATGCAGGGAACAGCCCACCTGCATCAGTGGCTTCTCCAGTGCAAAAGAGTGGCCAAGGCTACTTAAAACAGCTCTGCTCAGGTCAATAAAACAACTTGGTTATTAAAATAATGGTCTTCAAAAGTGTGGCGCATTTTATGCTGTGGATGTACACACACAAGGAGGGGTAGTTCTAAAGGAATTAATTGTGGTGGCTAATCCGAGTTGAACCCACGCTTTCAGAGGTTGGTGGTTGAGGAGGAGGGAGCAGTTCTGATTTCTTTATGGCGTTAGTGAGAGAAAGAAAATGGGTCCATCAGGGATTTGGGAGACTGCACAGAGAATTCCCACATAGCTTTGACCAAATCACCTACGGGCTAATTATAAAAATTAACTACTCTTTTTGACTGTTGGCAGAACAGAGACCTATCAGAATTGGATCTTCAACTCCGTGTCCCTCAAATCCTCACCTATAAAACAGTACTTAGTGTACACCTGTGTCAATAAATTGTGGGTATTAGGAGGAGTTTATCTGCAGATCAACATCATTTGTGTTAAGGCTTCCATGTACACACCATACACATTTGGGAATTTTTACCCAGAGTGACTCTAATCTCCTAGAAGTCTAGAAAAGATCACCTGTACAAATTCAGCTACCTAAATTTAGGTGGTTATTTGTATTTTTAGCCATGAAGAAAGAAGTGAGCCGGCATTTCAGACTGAAAAATCACTTTCAAATGCAGTGAATAGCAGCTGCAATTCCTCAGGTGCTCAGAAACGTAATCAACACTTATATCCCTGAACAACGATTTAAGTGCTTAACTTCCAACACCCCAAAACATAAAATACTCACCTAAAACTTGAAAGGAAATAAAATCAAAATAACACAGGGATTGATAAAGACACACATGTGTAGAAAGCACTCACATCTCACCTAGAAGACTCATTTACTGATCAAAGCAGAGTTCCAAACAGAAATATGGGTTGAGCAGAGGTATTTTAAGGTCACACCCTATCTGCTCTCTGCCTGTGCTTTGCTTTAACTTTCCTGGGTAGAGAACAGCCAAATAGCTGATAGGAGGAAATCAGCAAGCTGATAAGCTTCTAAAATTTAAATCAGTAGTAGACTTCTCTACTGGGAACACTAGGTTGAACTGAGGTAAAAGATAATATCTTGTAGTTTAAAAGCTAAAAAGAAAATATACTGAGATTTGAAGTTATATGATGCTGTACTACACTGATAAGCCTTCAGGAATTAGCACGAATCAAATACGGGCAGAAATGTTATTCAACTCCCCATGGAGCTATTAATGTAGGATTACTGGAGATATACAGGAACACTTCTTATCCATCTTTCATGCAAAATGCCAAAATAAATATGACTAAACTTCTTACACAAACAGAGTTCTTTCATGTGATTCTTCAGAGAGCAATAACGACCAAGCCTCCCCAAGAACTTTTCCCAGTTGAAACAATTAATTAGTCTTTTAAGGAGCAGTAAGCAATAATCTGTACTACTGAAAAAACTCCTTGAATATAGACTAAGGTAGAATAATTGAGCTTGAGAACGTTGGGTGTGGTGCATACATTACAGATTTATAGTCATATCTGTGCCCCCTAAAATCTTCCACATTCATGATTAAGAAAGAATAGATATGCCTGCTGGTATTGAAAGTAATGATGAGATTATTTAGTGAAAAATCAGGATTTCCCCCAAATCCTAATTTCATTGAATCACAAATTTTGTGGAACATGCTCGTGTCCACTAACCCTTCCATTAAAAATTTAGCTTTTTAAAATAAGACTGGAACTATTTGACTTGTTACAGATAAACAAAACATCAAAGAAACAAAAACTAATATAATGACTTTTTTTAATGCATCTTTTTTTCTAAAAGTATTTTGAGCTCTCTTTTCTTTTTTTGAGTGATTTAATGCAGGTTTCACTGGATACAACTGTCATCAGCATTACATACTACTGACTTCTAGACACAACTATAGTTCCATGTTTCTGAATTATTGGCATATTTGATAAACACCTTTTAAATTTGGAGTGAAATATTAAACCAAAATTACACAATTCCTGAAGCATTTAAATAATATCTATTAAAAATTAAAAGACACACGATAGTTTAATTTTCATATTCATATTTCTGAATATTCAATATTCATTTGCTGAATATTTAATATTCAGTTTTCTGTTGTAAATACAAATATCTGCCTAAGTTTTTTTTCTTTTGTTTGGAACACTTGTAAATTCCATGTGCCTAACGTGTACTCTCAAATCTAACATTTCATTCATTTGCTTTTATAACCAAATAAATACCTTCTGTTTGGAATTTTCACAAGTTTGCAGTAGAAAGACATTTGATTGTCCATCAACTTTTAATACACAATTCATTTGCAAAATGCAGCCCTGAAAGACCAAAGAGAAGGATGCACATCCTAAGGGGCACCAAGGACCATTCTCTAAAACACCCATTGCAGCCCGCTGCTCACAAAGGGCCATACAGTGCTGATTTTGTGTGGATCCCAAAATCACCTCTGTACTATTACTGAGCATGGGGCTCAACTATCTTGAACTGAAGCTTCTGTACCAGTTTGCATGAAATATTAAGGAAAACTTCTCAACAGAGTAAAACAATATTTCTTTTTTTATAGCTGGGACTCTGAATTATTTTAAACAAATAAAGCAGGCATATTAAGCTATCCATATGAGAAATTTACTTTATATATCTCTCTCTACTACATGTTCTTTCTGTCTTCCACGAATGATCTTGGCTCCTTCTCTCATTTCTATGGTGTCACTTATGCCAGGCTCATTGTTCTACCTCTGCTGCATTTCTAGCTGTGACACAAATGAAAACAAAAGCAGCTTTGAAATAACATCTGCTCAATTCAGAGGTGGAGGATTGCAGAAATTCATCAGCTAGCAGATCCTAAAACATGCTTGGTCAACAAATAAATACCAGTGGTGAATCGGTACATTTTGACCTCTTCAGGAAGGTGTGCACATACAAATTCTCCCTTGCAGATGATATATGAGTAAATTACAGACATGCTGTGTTGCATAATTTAGATTTGGATAGATGTTTGTGCATCCTAGTGGGATTCTTTACTAGCAATAAATACAGTTCCTAACCCAAATCCCACTAAAGTGAACAGAAACATTTCACTTTGCTGATCTGTTCCCTGCTGCAGTCAAGGAGAACAAAATTCAGTGTAAAAAGAACTTCAAAAATTGTTGGGGAAGCAGCAGAATGAAAAGAGAGGGGATTACAAAAACAAAATTAACATGTTCTCTTACAAAAATAACTTATTCCCTTTAGTTCATTATCCCTCTTAGGCTGTGCCAAATTTCCCCAGATAGCGTTCCATAGTCACTTGATACATTTGATGCTTAACGCTCTCCTCATGTCTGCAGCACACCAGCTCCAAAAGTGATAATTGTCAGAAATAAACTTAATTGTTACAGCACCGGTATTAATAGCAAGAGGGAAAAATGCTTCAAGGAAGGAAACTTCTGCACTTGAAACAACTTATGTGGTTGTTTGATTAACAAGAAGTTACTGAGGATTGCTGTGAAGATCCCCTTCCCTACAGTTCTTATCCATTTCAAGGATAAATGCATAGCAACGGGCCTTAAAGATTTTTCTCCTTTATAAAGAAGCATTTTTGAGAATGTTTTATGATAACCATTTGTTTGCTGTCTTGCAAGAAATGGAAAGACCAGCCTGGCATTCAGGACTGCATGGTTTACCTAAAGTCCAAAACTCCATTACAGATTGCTCTGCCCACTGAGTTATCCATTCTGTGCCATGCAATGCCTATGTGCTATGCCAAACATACCCCCTCTAGAGAGCTCACAAAAAATTTCTGCAGTAGTTCCCAATCTGGAAACGTATACAGACATGAAAACACTCCAAATGCCCCTATAATACTTTTTTATTCAAGAGTGAATTTCTCTTTCTCAGTGCTGCACCAATAGGAATTTTAGGAAATAAAACTGTTCTGATGGCAGAGGTAGTACAGTTGCATTTAAAGCAAATTTAAAGTACTGCAGAGTTATATTTCTCCTCTCTTTTTTTTT